>QANU01084266.1:75271-132966 GCA_003254905.1 Nissolia schottii | reverse complement strand
TACAAAGTTCTCCTATTTATAGGACTTATTAGAACCCTTTCAAATCACCACTATTCAGAAATTTATTGGTCACTATTTAACATTGATTACCCACTACATTATAAGCCACTAAAAACCATGCACTAAAATTCCACCTCCCAAAGTTAAATGCTCCATTAATAAAATTGGCTATTAAATTCACCAATGAAAATGACCATCTAAAAGACTTCGTTTGGTCTTCTTGTCTTCATGGAAGTTGAAGCATTTTGTCTTAGCTTTCAAATGGCACCGGTTTCATCTTAATTGGATCACTACAGCCCAAGTTATGACCCAATTATCACAGGCTGCTCAAAGTCCAACGACAACATTTTGGGCTTGGATGATCATTACTTCTTTTGGGCTTGTATTTTCAGATTGCCATTGATTATTTAGAGTCAATATTTCTTTATTAACTGTTTCTTGTATTCTTCTCATCCTTCCCCTTGTCATTAGGCCCCCATCTACTTGGACTTGGTCGATTGACTTGATGGCTGGGTTCATATCAATAGCGGCCGGAGCAGGGCCTGAAGGTGGAACGCCGCTTGTGGAACCCCCTGAACGTACCCAGCCCAGGTGCGCATAGACGGCATCCAAGTCCTGGCCCATTTGGAGCATGTTGCGGTCGGTCTGTGCCGCCATCTGCTCAAGACGATCGGCCTGTGCCGTTAGCCGCTCGAGATGGCCCGTGTGCATGTCCAACTGCTCGAGCCGATCGAGACGAGACAGGCCCATGCTCAGGGAGTCTAGCCGGCTCATCAACAAATCCATTTGGTACTGTGAGAGGCTAGGAGCAGGTGTAGGCCCCGCTGAGGTCGAAGCAGCAGCCGCGAGATCGAGGGGAGAGGATGGAGCGGAAGGCGAAGAGGGTGCAACCCTTTTTCTTGCACGGCTACCCTGAGGCACGTTGTAAGCCAGCTTATGGGCGTTGTTCAAGGAAATGTGCATCTTGGCTAAGCAGCCAGAGTCCACCTTCCAAGTGACCTTGGGAGACCATTTTAATTCACCTGCAAGCAAGAAACGACGGTCAAAGGTATAAGATCATGCATTCATCAAGACAATTCATAACCAAAGTCAAAGGCAGAAAGGAAAAGGCAAATAACAGAAATACTTACCTTCGAGAGGCACCTGGAAGTACTGGAGGATCTCGGTGATCTGAATGCCATAAGGAAGCGCATTTCCTCGAATTCGCGCTTGGCTCATGTGCTGCATGACATAGAGGGCCCAGTTGATCTCATGGTGCTCGGCGAGGGCCCACATCACCAAGAAATCGTCAGGGTCATCACCGCGTGGTTCCCGTTCCGTGGAACGAGGGTATGAGTGAGCAGGTTGTGGTAAACCCTCTGCTCCACGGGTAGGCCACTCACTTACGGCCTATT
This sequence comes from Nissolia schottii, assembly GCA_003254905.1. NCBI lineage: Eukaryota > Viridiplantae > Streptophyta > Magnoliopsida > Fabales > Fabaceae > Nissolia > Nissolia schottii. Next base: position 131,572 of record QANU01084266.1, on the reverse strand, counting down.
ATTCGCACTCTTGAGGCCGGAATGGCCGATGGTGTTCAAGGCCATATCCTCCCCGAACGGAAGGCCAATGGAGTTAAAAGCCCACTCCGACAAGCCCGAAGCTAGGTCATTCCCCACATGCGGAAGCTCGAGCACGGTCCCAAAGAGCTCCAGGGACATCTCTATCGGTACGCCACACACCTCCGAGGTGAGCACGTTGTCCACGACCTGCAGGTGGTTATAAAAGACCCGGACGAGGTGCGAGTATACGGGGTGATTGAAGCACAAAAACCGTACGAGCTCGGCCGCGTCCAAGTAGGCCAAAATTTCCTCCGACGCCTCTTCGAACGTGGCTCGGTCAAGGATTTTTGGTTCCATGACCGTCCGCTCCTTGAAATTGGCCTCAAAGTTCCGCCATTGGGCTTCGGTAGAGAACCAATGGGGAAGGTTGCGTGGAGAGGAAGGGCTGGGGTTTTTAGACCTTGAGGGACGACCGGAACGTTGGCTCATGGTGGAAGGAGCTGTGGTCTGGAGAATGGAAGAGGAAAGGGGGTGAGAGATTCGGGTAGAGAGCAAGAGGGAGAGGAATGTGAGGAAATGAGGAAGGAGGAGGAAGGGGAAAGCCAAGGAACAAGAGGGGGAGTGAGAAATTGCAAGAAATTGAAGTGGGAAAGAGCGAAATTTGGTTCTAGCTCTGCTAGGGTTTCGGGTGAGAAGAGAGGAAGTGGGTAAAAGTGAGAGAAGAGGGAAGAAGAAGCATTTAAAACAGCTTCAGGTCGCAGTTCATTCGAATGCAATTCGAAATTCAATCGAATCCGAGAAGCATTCGAATGCGGTATTCGATTGCCTGATGAACTCTGTAATTCAATCGAGTGAATTACAGTTAGGGACTCGAATGCAATCCTTTTGGTGAGGTTTTAGTGTCTCTAATCCATCTTTAGAGGTTCCGAGTGATGGTGCGTATCCAGTGCGCCTTAAAACCCTAATTCTCGCAGCATGAGTCTAGCAACGCAGCGACGTTCAAATTTCGGGGACGAAATTTCAAATAAGGGGGGTAAAATATAACAACTCGATTCTTTCGTGCACGGAAAGCCCGCTTGTTAGCCGTCATGAGAGATCGAAAGGCATTCCGAGAATTTAGGAAGGAGAATTTAATCGGCAAAACCTCCGACTTAGCGGTCGGAATTAGGTTTTTGTTGTCCGGGAAATTTTTCGGCTCATCCGGGAGAGTTTCGACTCGAACGGAATTCGTTTCAGATATCGGGGGATGCTCGTGGAATTTTTGGATACGATAAAACGGTCGAAAGTTCCCGAGTGATGACTCCCGGGCCGAAGGGAAAAATCAATGGATCACGACGGTATGCCGGAATATTTTTAGGGCAACCGAGGTGTGAGAAATTGAAAAAAAAATGCAATCAAACCGGACCGATGCGGCCCTGGAGGGAATTTATCTCCCTCAGGAGATAATTAACTCTTTTTAATATAAATAAATAAATAAACAAATAATAATAACAAAGCAACAGATAAAGAAAAGGAAAAAGAGAAAAAAGAAAAGGGAAAAGGAAAAAGGAAAATAGGCTATAAATAGCCACCTTCAGAAGTCATTTTCATTTCGCTTTCACAAAACATCGGTCCCGTTCAAGCTCATCGCGGAAGCGCTTTCGGACTCCGGAAAAAATTGTGGGGATGCACTACCGTGAAGGGGAAATTCTCTACTCCAACTCTACCGGACCGGAATCTCCATCCGATGTGGGTAACTCTAAGCCCACTGTCTATGTGGTTTCTTTTATGATTATTTGAATGCATTTATGTGTATGTGAGTGAAAAACTATTTTACAAAAACTATAGGAAATGAGTTAGGGAAGCTAGATTTTGATGATTTTGAGGTTTGGAAACCATAACTGTATGGATTGGATTACTGTAGAAGCGAAAAATATTACGCGGAGCAAACCCTGGAGAATTTGCTCTCTGGGGCAATTTTTTTATTGTAGCATTCGATTGAATTCCCACGGATTCGAATGAAAGAAGATTTTGGATTTCAATCGAATACTTGAGGATTTCATTCGAATGAAAGACCGCGGAAGATTTCAATCGAATACTTGAGGATTTCATTCGAATGAAAGACCGAGAGGGATTTCAGTCGATTGAACCCCTAAGGGATTCGATTGAAAGAAACGATCGAATGCTAAACCCTTAAGCATTTGAATACTCATTGAAAACTTATGAATTTAAAGGTTCTATGGAATCCAACCTGCATAGTTATGTATGTCTTTGTGTAAATTAAGCATGCATCATAAGGAAAGGTCGTCGTAAGAGTTAGGATGACCTTAGATAATTAGAAGTTCACGCTAAAATTTAACGAAGATCATAATTGAACCCTAGGAAATACAGAATGAGTTAGGAAGGTTTCGACCCCAGTTGGTACGGTAAACCATAGTTAAAGAGTTTAGTTATACAATTAGGAAGATCCCCTATTCTCTTGGCAAGGTGTTACACACACACCCCTCACCAGTTTAGCAAGATGAGTTGGTTACGAGCAACGCAGGTAAAGAGACCTGATCACGATATGCAAAACGGGCATAGGCCCAAAGATGCAGAACGGGCATAGGCCCACATATGTAAAGCAGGTATAGGTCTGTACAAATGATATGATGACTAAGGGGCCCCACTAAAAGAGAAAAGAGAAACGGATCGAGCCATAGGGCCGGTCAAAACGTGTCCACACCTGATCACTCATAGGTTTGGTCCCTGGCCATTCCAGAAAGAGGGGATGGTTGCACTAATTGCATTCGATGTTTACCTCATATGAGCCTTGCATGGTTAGCTACCATACCGGTAAAGAGCGTCGCCGGGTCGATGCAATAGTAGCAAAAAGAGGTTGTAGTCCACGGCCACGGCTACAAAGGTGTAAGGACTAAGTAGGACGCAACTATAGAGCGCGTAAGAGATCCCCAGATTCCCCCATGCATTACGAAATAATAGGTATGAATGGATGATTGATGTTCTAATGATAAGTATGTACGTATATCTGTTTATGCATTATGTATAACTGTTCATGCATGGTATATCGTCAAGGGAGCGTCCCAAGACGAATAGTATGTCTCTAGTAGCAACGCCCATTTAAAAAGCACAAAGCCCTGGTAATGACAAGATTAGAAACCCAATCACCTAGTAACATAGATAAAACTGCTCAGGATGTAGGTACAAGATAATAATTGATAGGATTTAGTATTGCATGAAACGTAGAGGTTTTCCTGAGTGGCTGGAGGATGCCCGAGTAATTGAACTATAGTAGCCATGCCGAGTTTCCACTAAGAACGTAGTTGTTCTTATCCCCACTCGTGTATGACTCCAGTTGATCAGCATGTCGTCACCGCCGCCTAAGGATATCTGGCTGTTCACGCGCTCTCGACAGCGCAATTATCGGACCTATACCTTACTGGAGACCAGCACGTTCGCCCCTGCGAACTTTCCGGGACAGAGTCCAGAGCAGGTACGCCGCAGACTTCGCGGGCCAGGGTCGTCGCCCATGCGCCCCATATGGATAGACGAGCATCTAGGTGGCAGCTCTCGCGACCCGATTCATGTTGACGGGGAGAATGTCCCTCCACCACCGAGACCAGAGCCACCGCTGAAGCCTGAGCCAGAGACAGACCCAGAGCCAGCTACACCGCCGGTCCGAGGATGAGGTATGCGCACCACCGCCCGCAAAAGTGTGCTCCCAGTGCGACCACGCAGATTTGTGCCCCGTGAGTTCACCACCGCGACCGACATTTCCAGCGAGGATGAGGTGGACCCCGGAGAGGGAGAGGAGGATTCCGACGAGTAGCTGCCGGAGAGCCCCTTCAGTGCTGACCGAGAGACGGATGTGAGGGTTGTACCATACACGCAATGAGTAGTACTCATCCGTGTGCGTAGGATCTCAGTTTGGTCGTAGTATTGTATATATGTAGCATTGTATATAGAGCAGTATTACATATGTATGTCCGTAGCCGGACAATAGGATTTCTACGGTATTAATGTATAATTATGATTGTTATCTTTGGGGCCGTAACTGTATTTTCTTCGGGTATTCGCCGTATGCCAGGTATGTACTCATGCTTCATTTATTCCTTTCCATGATATACTTATGCGATATATGGTGCGTATGGCTCGATATTTTCATGGTATGATCAGAAAAAGTTTTAAATTGGCCCGCTATTTTATAAAACCCTAATTTCAAACCAGGATATAGAATCATAATGGTTCGCAGCACCAGAAGAGCACCACCTAGCCGGAAAGTCTATGACTTAAGCATAGGCCGACTAGCTACGGTGTTTCATAAATCGATCCGTCTTACCAGACTGGCAAGGGGCTAGTCCTTAGACTTGCCAGGAGATAGGGTTCTCTCATGCCCTAATTGGCTTTCATTATCTGAGGTTTCCCTCCCTAAGACACTTTGTTTTCCCTATGGTCCAGTTATGGTCTTTGATTAGATTAGGTGATCGATTCTAGTTATCTAAGGTCGTCCTATGCCTACTGACGACCCGTCCCTTATGAATGCATGATATGACATGTGATTGGCATATGTTCATTCTTACTAGAGTTTTCACTTGAGCAAACCACGCATACACTAAACTTCTTTAATCATTTCGAAGAACAATTTAACTCGATTTCTTACATACGCACAAGTAGCTATAACATTTTCTCAATCAGAATAGTACATGCAAATAAGTTTCCTTTAGCATTTTAGCTCAATTTCATACATGCACGCCATTAGTCGTATTCGTTTCTCAAAATGAACCATACATGCAACTACTATAATTATTTCAAAACAACAACTTCACTCAATTCGTCACACACACATAATTAGGTAGGTTATTTTCTCACTGAATACCCCATGTGATGCAATCACATTTTTTTACGAAAAATTAATAAAATAAAGGTTACTATTCATGATGTGACCTTTTATTTATCTAAATTAATTCAGTAATTAATTAATTAATTAATTAAATTACCAATGGCATAATGGTAATTTTGGAAAGGGTAAAATGGGAATTTGGCGGGAAAATTTTGTGGCTATAAATAGCCCCATGGCCAGCCCATTTGATTCACATTCAAGCCCTCTTGGAATAGTTGAAACTATGCTCATATGAGCTGCGGTCACGCTAGTGAAAGTCCGACACAAGCTAGGATAACGCTCTGTGCTTAGAGGACCACTCTCCCACACCTTCCTCGTCATCCAACTACCCTCTAAGGAAATGGGTAACTTAGGCCTACTCACCTCCTTGGTGTTCTTGAACTCTTTGTGTGATTATATGTGTGTGTGTGTGTGTTTGTTGATATTTTTGTAGGTTTGTTAGGAATGAGTATGCATGTAGATGGTTAGGTTAGTGTTTGGTGATTAGTGATGGATCGAATCATGTAGGAATAACCTTGAATAAGCATGGAAAAAGGGGATGGAAAGAGTGGAAAGAAAGGTGGCCAAGTTTCATGAAACAGGTTCAAGATTGCCCAAGGCGCTGAGCGGCCAAGCAGAGCACAGAGTGGCCTGGGCTGTTACTGAAACCTGTCGAGTGAGAGGTTACGTGGTGGGTAGGGTCCAGGGCAGGGTGCTGAGCGGCCAAGGCTGGGCTCTGAGCGGCTTGTGACCTAGAAGCCACGTAAGATTAGATAAGGATGGTTCAAAACCTGAGGGAGCTCAGGGAAGCGCTGAGTAGCCAAAGGCGCTGAGCGGCCATACAAGGCGCTGTGCGACCATACAGAGCGCTGAGCAGACAGGCAGGGCACTGAGCGGCCTGAGAACCCTAGGGCCTAACTAGACTTGTCCAAAAAGCTAAGAAGTTTATAACCAGTTTATGGATCCACATCATCCCATTTGCATCACTCTAAGCCACCTAAGAACGATAGAACAGGAAAAGGCTATGGACACCGAAAAGTGCATGCATCATGAGGAATGGTTGCTATTAGGAGTAGAGCAACTATAGATAACTAGTGCTAACTGACCTAATGTGTAAAGATGATAATTGAATATAGGGAACTAGTAAATTCTTAAGAAGGCCCGACCACCAAGGGTCGGTGTCCCTTGAAAAAATGACCTAGTTATATAATAGGAAATCCCTCATGACACACAGGCGTTGACCTGAGCGCGGGTTTCAACCCGGTACGAGAGAAAAGAAAGTAAGGAAAGAAAGTAACGCTTGAGCTTTTACTTCATGAAGTTTAAAAGACGGGTAAGATGTCCATGAAGTTCGGACATAAGAAAGAAAGAAAGTCGTCCACGAAGTTCGGACGTAAATGAATGAAAGTCGTCCACGAAGTTCGGATGTAAATAATAAAGTTGTCCACAAAGTTCAGACGCATACGAGCCTCATTCCTAGTGTTACCACAAGGGTACACTCCCGCCATTCTACTAGCAGAATGATTGTAAGTGTGTTGCAGCTGGAAAAAGGATGACTATCCGACAGTTTACATAGGAGTGAAGGCATCCAGTAACGAAAAGAACGCAGCCATAGGCACGTAAGAGAACCCCTGCCCGTCATGCATGATATGTATGTGATGAATGTCTACTTATATGATTATAAATATATTAAGTAACCGTCCACGAACACGCACGAGATGGTCTAAGTAGTACCGCGAGTAATGATAACAAGCACGAACACCTAGGTAAGTCAAAGATTAGTGATCCCCATCACCTAGTAACTTAGATAAAGCTGCTCAGGACCATAGACAAGATAATAATCAGTAGGGAGTCTAGTGTGCATGAACACCTAGAGATCTCCTGAGTGGCTGGAATGATAACCGAGTTAATCAGACCCCCCACCGACCTATAGTTATCTACTGGGAACAATGAGTTCTCACCCCCACTCGCTTGTGATTCCAGGAGAATACCATGAGCCTTTCGCCGAAGAAGTGGAAGATCCTCCACAACAAGACTAGGCACCGAGACCCTGAGACGGGGGTTGTCACGGAGACACGGACTTACATAACTGTGGAGTGCCCCAGCCCTCTATAGACAGCACTAGCAGTCCCCGCAGGCCCAGGATCATCAGCCGCAAACCTATCCTCGTTGACGTCAAAGAGGAAGAACTTCCACCCTACAAGAAGGATGTGGAGATTGAACCCAATTCCTGGCTGCCCCGACTTCCACGAGAGCTTTACCACTGAGGAGGCTGGAAACGAGTTGCTTTCTTCTACCATCGTCAGTTCGTGCCATGCGCCCATGATGCCGAAGTCGATCCGTCCACCGTCCACAAGCACTGGGCAGCTATCCCGGAAACTACCCCAGCCGAAGCGGACGCGGAAGAGGACCCGATGAGCAAGAACTCTCCAGAGGAAGAGGAGGACGAGGATGAGGGCGAGGAGGAGGAGGACCCTGACCCTGAGGAGTAATGCTAGAGCACCCCCTGACCAATTAATGTCTCCCATGACCCTTTGCTAACTCTCGCTGCAGCCGCCTTTTTTGTTTAACTATGTGAATATGTATATATTTGTGTTAACGGATGTACTGTGTGTATTCTCTATAGCTAGTTTGTATCTATAGGCAAATATGTATAATTGTAAATAAATTGTACATTAATGGTGAATGGACCCAATGTTGTGTACTCTACATATGAAGGTTTGCTGGTTCTACTATACTTAAGTTATTCACGTAATAGCACGTACCGAACATAAGATATAGCTCACAAGCTCATGGCTCCTAACTGAAATATAAAAGTAACTTATGGTAAGAAGGGAAAAAAAGGAGTCCATATTTTGAGATAAAAGAACTATTTCCCACAGATAGCTAGGGACTATGAGTACTCCCACACGACGAATAACACCCTAGCGGACGCGAACTATGACTTAAGCATGAGCTGCTACCTAGGGTGTTACATTTCCTGTACGTAGGCGGCTTGCAGGGATGTTCACTTTCCTGTCGGTAGGTGGCTTACAGGGAAGAGGACGGTCAATGTTTCCTGTAGGTAGGTGGCTTGCAGGGAGGTTCACTTTCCTGTCGGTAGGTAGCTTGCAGGAGAGGGGACGATCAATTTTCTTGTAGGTAGGTAGCTTATAGGGAAAAGAATATGTAAAGAGGCAAGGGTAAGTAAGAAGGTTTTCAAGAAGAACCCCTACATGAGAATAAGAGATGTAAAATGATATGACCTAAAGTCACGAATGAAATGTAGTAAGTACAGAAGGTTTTCCTAGGTTAAGTAAGTCAAAGAATAGATTCCCCAATCACCTAGTAAACTAGTTAAAGCTGCTTAGGACAAGGAGGATTAATAATAAAAATTAGGGTTTTAGTATGATATGACACCTAGAGACCTTTGAGCGGCGGAATCATAAGAGTAGAAAACAAAGGATGAACTCGAAGGTTTCCCACTGAGGACGCAATGTTCTCACCCCCACTCTTTTATGGTTCCAGGCTAGCATGACATGTTCGCCACGTGGACGTCAAAGGATTCCAAGAAAGTAAGGACAATGACTCATGCTTTATGGTTAGGATTAGCTAAAGGGCCTACACGTGCCCTCAGCCCATATGAGAATTAAATGTATTATGAGCTAGTATAATTAAATGTGTAATTATGTACTATTACTTGAATGTGCAATTGTGTTATGGACCAGATAATTGTATATACATATACTTATATTATGAGATCTTCTGTATCGATATCCCATCGTTGAATTATTGCTTAAGTCCATCGGGACTCTACCGCTTGTATATCTATATGCTTTCTCGAACACGTACAGCTCATAGTTTATGTGAGAAAGGGAAAATGTTTTGAAAACGGTCCATATTTTCAAGTAAGAAATATTTGCCAAGCTAAAAGTAGGGGCTAGAAGTAACCCAACCCAAGTAGATAACAACCCTATAACCACTGTTACGACTATAGCGTAGGCTGAAAGGGGGGGTGTTACAATGGCTGCTTGTTAATAGTCACCGTGTCTCAAAATAAGACCTTGAATTAATTCATGGTTGTGACATTATTGTAACTAGCCAAGATGTAGGTCATGAAAATGTGCAAGAACAATATACTAAAGATGAAAATGTGATAGAACAATATGTTAAGGAAAGGTTTAACATTGAAATATGAGCATTTTAGAAATTGATATTTGGATTTAATTCATTTTTCGATGTATAGATGACGAAAATCTTCTTATAATCATATCTCACATCACCATTCCTTGCCATTTTCAAAACGAAGAACATTGGTCGAAGTACCACTCCAACTAGCCTCGTCAAACCTACGCCTTCTTCAACTAAGCCCATGTAAACTAGAAGCATCTCCATTTTTCGTCCGTCACTGATTTCACCAATTTAGGATTTTGAGAACTCTAAAATTGCCAAGAACTAGAACGATTTTAGGGGTTCTATGAATCGCGAGGAAGAAAATAGAATTCGGGGGTTTAAATCGAGTATAAAGGTTGAGAAGGAGCTCTGACTTTGTTTTATTTTTTTGTGTGTGTGACAGAGAGAGAGAAAACGCGTGTTTCAAGGGGCCAAAACGACATCGTTTTAACTTGTCCACGTAGGACAAAACATGGAGTAAGGCCTGGGATCCTAATCAGATTTGTGGGTGATTGTAGGTAAGACATGGTGAGATTATGGTGACAGTCTCACTAGCGAACTTATTTGTCTAGTTTTTAAAATTGTGAGGGACTACAATGGTGTTTATTTTTGTGAGGGGTCAATTTGTCCAATTTTAAAAATTGTGAGAGACCAATTTAGGAGTTCACTCAAAAATGAAAGAGGGGGTATGGGTTTGGAGTATGAAATAATTAAAGAAAAAAATCCTAAACATAATTTCAAGTGATCCACGTACTTACGTCGCGCTCAAAAATATTAAAAATATGAGATTTTATTCGAGTACCCTATTAAAATTGAAGGGTATTACTATCTTATGGTTATGTGTGACTAAGAATCAGTCATGTATCCTACTAAAATTACTTATTATTTTAAACCTGTAAGTAAATCATAGCCGTTAAAATACAAAAAAAAAAAAATATTAACACCATTATAAAAACTTAAGTATCTAAAGTAGAATCTAAAAATATATAATGTTTAGCATGTATTTAGATGTGAGAATTCTTATATCGGCACAACCTTACAAAAACTTATTTTCAAACACATTATCAATAAAAGTAAGTTACATCAGCTTTATAAAAATAAAAAAAAAAAACACCCTTTCAATCATGGTTTCTATTAACCTCATTGCAAATGTGTCCTACATGCCCAGACAAAAACTTTTCTTTTAGCGTACCCGACCCTTACTTTCTTTTTAAAAACGGCGTTCCCATGCTTCATAGGACCACGGGTAAAGCCACCGCGGAAGTTGGGGTTCTTTTTTTCTTCCTTTTTTCAAATAAAATAAAATTAGTGCGGTCTGCAATGTAAATGAATTTCTGGATCGGCGCCCCCCACCGGTCACTCTCTATTGTTAAAAAAAAAAAAAAGAAATTATTGTAAAAAAAAAAAAAAAAACAAAAAAAAAACCATGCCTTCGAAATTACAAGTATTATCTGATAAGGTGAGAAATCTTGTGCAAAACAAGGACATGGTTTTGGCTTCCTTCCGAAGATACCTGAGGATGAGTCGCCAAAGTTCTAAGGTTCAGGCTTTGTACGACCACTGCAACAGCGTCTTCTCCCCCTCTGGAACGCCCCCTCCTTCTTCCCACGCCTTGCAGAAGCTCTCTTCAATTCTGGGTATCTCTCTTTTTTTAATCATTCACACACTTCAACTTTCCGGCTTCTATTTTTTTTCAATTCTTTGAAATTTCAGGGTATTAAATATGGTGGAAAAACTGATAAATGGCACACCAGAAAATATAGAAGAAAGATAGATAACAGAGAAATAACAATTGTATTATCTGAGTTGTGTGAGTTAATTTATAGTAGAAGGTGAGCCTATTTATTGGCTGAAAACACATCGACCAAAACTCAACGGCCAAAAACAAATCACAATCAAATCAAATCAAACATAATATATATTATTCTTAACGCATTGCTTTCAGGTTGAAAAATAAATGTTGTAAAATAAATAATGTGAAATGATCTCCAACATTGTAGATGTTTTGAGTGTACATGGAACTCCCAACAACACATGCATGCAGAATCCCTTCAATGGCTTTATTTCCCAAACTTGCAAGTGCATTTTCATTTGGTCGAATTGGGCTTATGGTTATTGCGAGTTGATGATTGTGTTGAACATTGTTAGTGCAAGTTTGGTCTTTCTTTTTTTCTCTAACCTACAAAGGAATGTTCTGCTGGTTGTTTTGGTTTTTGTGATGATATTTTTTGCACATGTATGAAGCTTTTAGCTATAATTTGTTTATTAAGAGTGGGATTATACTCCAGTTAACCTGAGGAAATTGTGAAGAAAGGAGAACGGAGTAGGGCCAATATTAATAAAGGCATTATAACTAAGAGTGCTGCATACTTCAACTTGTAAAACTTGTAAACCTGTTGCTGGATTCTGATGTTACTCACTTACTCATTATGAGCAATTTATTCATTAAACATACATATGATGTTGTTAAATTGTTGTCAAGTTTTACTTGTTTAGCAAAATGAACGCTAATTAATAGCACTACTGATTTACCTGTGCAGAGTAATAAGGCATTCATTCTGTGTCTGCAGCATTTATTAAATAATCCATCCTAGCATTTTTCTATCAAAATATAGATCAATTTTCGTACATATTTGAACTTTGAAATGCGCAACATGTTACATTATTTCAGGTAATGGATTCCCTGATCTTTGTTATTATTCTTGACTTGGCAGACACTGTCCAACCATCTGATGTTGGACTTGTAGAGGAAACTGCAGATGATGATCGAGGGCATGGATTTTTTGGAGTTAATCAACTGAACAGGGTAGCTCGGTGGGCTCAACCGATAACATATGTTGACATTCATGAATGCGATAGTTTTACGGTGAGCTTTGCCATCTTAGTATGCACATCAATAAGTCAACTACTCAAATTAGTTGGCCTTGGCTAATAAGTTGGGGCAGATGGTTTGAATGCACACTTAGGCTTTTTTATTGTTCACATGATGTGCTGCTAAATTTGCAATGGGCTAAAACAAACAGAAAAATCTGAATCCATAGGCCGTGGCCATTTGATCATTTGCTACTCATTCTAATGGGAATGAGGTTGAAGTATGATTCAGCTTGTATGTTGAATGATTGAACGCTAAGAGTTGAGATAGTATTGGTTTTTGCCATTTACAAGCAGTATATGAACATTTTGGCTTGTTTAAACTCAAGCTTGTTAGTCATTCTTTAATCATCTATGTAACTTCACTAGCTTGTTCATTTTGTCTTCTTTTCTACAACATTATGATATTCAATATTTATGTGTTACACCAGTAAGTTGTCCCTGCACTGATGCAAACTTCAAGTTAATGCCTCTCTGTGTATTTATATAATTTTTTCAATATTTCTTTCAATTTCCTAATATTGAAGAGATTCTGAGTTCTGTTATGTGTTGTATGATTCAAATATAGCTAAACTGTTTGCCGTGTTCTTGCAATTGAGTTGATCGTGATGTTTTTATTATAACTCCTATCATATTGATTTTTCTTGTGACATTCCAACCTGCATGAAATGAGATTTGCACTTCAAGTAAGCAATGTCATTTGGTGCAGATGTGTATATTCCGTTTCCCAACTTCTTCGGTTATACCACTACATGATCATCCTGGGATGACTGTATTTAGCAAAATTCTCTATGGCTCTTTGCATGTGAAAGCTTATGACTGGATTGAACCTCCCTGCATTGTAGAAAGCAAGGGACCAGAACAGCCTCAAGGTCTGACAAATATATTGCATTTATTCATGAGTTGATGCTATTCCATTTTTTTAGAGTAACTGCTCAAGATGGTCCTTGAAAGATATTTAAGACATCAACTTTGTCCAAAGATTTTTTACATCAATTTGGTCTTTTATAGTATAAAATCACTATCAATTTAAGGATAACATTGATGTTTAAATACATGTTAGATGACTAAATTGATGTCTATGTTAAACCTTGAGGACCAAATTGATGTTCAAAATCTTTAAATCACTAACTTAATAAGGTGATATTGCTCTTGCTAGTTTGTTGTTTGAACTTGTAAGACCTTGTTCCACCATCTTGTATGAGTGCATATTATTGTCTTAAATCTCCATGTTTCAAATTATGCTTCTGCATCAAATGTCATTCTGTTGCCATATACATCTGAATATTACATTTTTCCTGGCTAGACGGGATCAGTTAGGAAACAAATATGAAGGTCACTCAAATCTCTTGGATATGGTGGTGGGTGATTGGTGCAGGGGACAACATTATATATGAAATTTTCACTTTGATTGATTTATATTCGATTAAATGTACTATATGACTATGCTTTGTTTTTCTCTGACTTTGCATGTTGTTCATTGGGATGGTTGTTTATTTAGGCTCATCTAATTCTACTTATGGAGTTATGGTGCAAAACCCAATAACTTGTCACAATTTGTTTCATCTCTTTACCATCCCTTTATGTTGGGCCACCAATCAATGGGCTGAGATGCAGACTATTTGAAATGTCTTTCCCCTTTTCTACTAATTAAGGGGAAAAAAAGAAGAAAAAAAAAATAATGGATATTGTTGCAACAACTAAGACAACGATAATAATCCTCTTTAAGAGAAATTGCTCGCAAGTAATAGCTAGTTTCATTTCATTATGCCATGTGATGCAATAGTGAGAAGTCCCACATCGGTTAGCCAAGGAGGTCTCAGGTGTTATATATATATGAATTTGCCAACCTCCACTTTTGAGCTAGCTTTTGTGGTGGAGTTTGGCGGATTCATATCATGTAGCATTAGAGCATACCTTTGCACTGGTCAGTGAGTCATCTTCTCGGTTCTCTATTTCATATATACGGTCTGAAAGAGTTGAAGGATCCTGGTTCTTTGTTCCATATATACAGTCTAAAAGGGGCCAGGAACGATGCAATAGTGAGAAGTTCCACATCGGTTAGGCATAGAGGTCTTGAGTGTTATATATATATATATATATATATATATATATGAGTTTGCAAACCTCCATTCTTAAACTAGTTTTTGTGGTGGAGTTAGGCGGATTCATTTCACCATTATTTGGTTTATACTTTATAGTGATATAGGATTTTTGGTGGGTAGTTGGCTACCACTGTCATTGAGGACTTGAATTTACATTATTGTATATCGTACTTAGGAAATATTTTCCTTCGGCACTAGACAATATGAAAATCCTCATTTAATTCCTTATACATCCACATCCTGCTCTTCTACATTCATATTCTGAAGCTTCTTGTTAACTGAAATTATGATTTTTGTAATTTTTCTTTGTTACAGTTAGACTTGCTAAATTAGCTGTTGATAAGGTATTGACCGCACCATGTGAGACATCAGTTTTGTATCCAAAGCATGGTGGAAATCTGCACTGTTTCATGGCAGTAACTCCTTGTGCCATGCTAGACATTCTCTCGCCTCCTTACAGAGAAGATGAAGGAAGGAAGTGCACTTACTATCATGATTATCCCTATTCAACATTCTGTAAGTAACTCTTCAAAATATTGTTTATATTCCATGCATCTTAGTATAAAGTAGTGGTAGTACATAGATCAAAATCAGTTGTGATTGAGGATAGTTAAGTATTAAAAAAGAAGGCAGCCCATTGCATGAGCCTCACTCAACCGGTGGGGTCTAGGGAGGGTAAACATACGCAGCCTTATCCCCCAATCGAAGAGGCTGTTTCCAGCATTTAAGCATGACCTCCAGATCATGAGTTAGCAACTTTGCTGTTGCACCAAGTATGATTTTTGTTATAAGTATAACTAGAAATTTTTCAAGTATAATTTGAAAACCTTACCGTGATAAGTAGAATTTCTTTGAAGTATGATTGTTGTGCTTAGTCTGTTAGAATCTTTTTGATAACTTGCACATCATTTTGAGGGAGGCGAGAATCCAATATGTGATTTGCTTCTGAGTTATATTCTTGATGCTTCTGTTGCACAAAACAGCGGCACGGAATGGACCCGAGATATGTGATGGTGAAGAGGAGGATTATGCATGGCTTGCAGCGATCAGAACACCGGGGGATCTTTATATGCGCCAGGGAGCGTATACCGGCCCAGCCATTCAGCTTTAGCTCTGTTGCTTGGGTTTAAAAAGCTGACTGTGTATGTTTCCTGCTCCTGAAAATATTCGTCTCCCATTCTGCTCCCGGAGGCAAGAAACAACGCATTCTGGTTGATTTATGCCTGCTTTTGCTGGATACAGTTTCATTTTATAATCTCAACCAGCATGGGATGTCTTCAAGATGTTATTTTCCCGTATATTATGATTATGTTTTTGTAATATTCCTTGTAAATATGGCAAATACAGCGCACTGAGGTATTAGAGTAACGGTAATTTTTTTTTTCTTTTTGGGGCACTTAACAGAAATACCTTTTTAGTCGTGAAAAAATTGACCTCATTCATGGTCACTTAACCACAGTCTTAACATTATCATTAGTTATACTTTTATTATCTTAATTGCCCACTTCTCTTCCTGGTTTGAGTTTTTATCAATGAACCGAGGTCCATTTCATTCTTCTTGTGAAGATGGTCTGAGTTCTGGAGGAGCTAACATGTATGTTTGGGTAAATTACATTGGCAATTTTCCTTAGATTCAATGAAATTACAGGCCACCTTCTCTACTCTAGTAAATTACATTAAACTAATGATAATAGAGTTAGACATAATTTGTTATTAAGGTATTTTTTTTCATTATACTCCTTACAATTTTATGCTCAATAGACTTATAATCCTTTTTGGTTCTAATGCGATTTCAGAGTCCTCCTCTAATCTTTTGTTTTTTTTGGTGTAAAAGAGGCCTCAATGAGGGCCATTAAATCTACTAAGCTGAAAAAAAATAGCGAAAAAAATCTTGATAATAAAATAACGTTTAACTGTGTTATCATTAAAAAGATCATGTAATTTATGCAAATGAGGGTATCAGTATAATTTCACTCCACCACAAGAAATTAGTCCAATTTAACCTATGATTTTGTGAACCTAAAATATTTCCCTTATATTTTACACACTCTTTTAAGGTAGTGTCAGCAGAGGTCTAGGATAAAGATTTGTTAGGTGGTTGTAACCTTTGGTAGACAGGTGCATCCCTTTGAGAAATTACTACAGACAGTGAACTACAAATAGCAGGTATTAACTAATTCCCAAAGGAAATACCCAATCTCATTCAAGGGAGTAGAGAGGCTTACCATCATGCAGATATTACCGAAAACTACACCTACGGGAACTGCATGACATTTAACTACTTTCCCCACTTTACAATGATGGCTTCAAGCTCAAGTTACTTATTAACTTGGACATTATTTCAGTTCAAAGCAAACACATTTGCAAACTAACTCGTCAACTAGAACGTTTTAAAAACTACATGTAGTTACTGCATAAAGTTACATTGAATTACTTCCCTCACATTACAATAGTGGCTTCATTCAAGCTCAAGTTACTTATTTGAGTTAGGGAAAAAAAAAGAAAAAGCAAAGCACACATTTGAAGGCAAACTCATAAGGCTAGCAGCTGTATCAAAACTCTGGATTTTTTCTTGGTCATGTCTGTTTTCTTAATTGAATCTATGGTGACAACGATTTTGATGCAGAAATATTTCCAGAATAAACTTTTGAGATCAGTACTCATTCGCTCTAAGGTGATCTGAAGGCTTCACCAGCATATCGCACACTTCCAAGCTCCTCTTCAATGCGAAGAAGCTGAAAAGAACAATTTCTTTTTTTAAGGGAAACATGAAATAGATCACTCTATTACAATGCAAATATTCATAGTATTCAGCAATTGAATATAAAGAACCACTCTAAACCTTTTTTTTTCCTTCAAGGATAATGAAGTTTATTTGCCAAAATGTGAAAGTTCTAAACTAAGCCACGAAATAGAAAATATTGATTATGACCCATTTATTCTAATCCCGCATAATGATGTTCAATTTCTTGTTCACTAATGTCAATAATTAGGTCAATGGCAGCGATAAAATACACAGAGAAATAGTTTAGTCCAAAGGGTTTCTGAACTATTTTTATAATATTAATGTCATAGAGGAGTAAGAGCACATAATTACAGTTACCTGATTATACTTTGACAATCGCTCACTTCGACAAGGAGCACCAGTCTTAATCTGGAGAACAGAACTTCAATAGTCAACATGAAGGTAATAACATGGCATAATCTACAGTAAGTAACCTTAAAGATTAAATTCACAAAACAAAAAAGATTAAAATATAGAACCTGTCCACTGGCCAAGCCAACAGAGAGATCAGCAATGAAGTTATCTTCGGTCTCACCACTCCGATGACTAACCATGACACCCCAACCTGCAGCCTTTGAGTCAAGTGCAGCTTGAATAGATTCAGTCACTGTGCCAATCTGGTTAACCTGCAGTCAGTGGATTAACAGATAAAAAAACTGAAGCATTAACCGGCATGTCTCTCCGGCATATTCCGACACATGCAGCTATTGTCGATTAGTAAATTAGATGGTCTAGGGGGGAAAAAATTATCCTAAAGCAAGCTGTAAAGAGGAAATGATGAGAAACTAAACCAAACAAAATTATGAAACACTAAATTTCTACTGTGTCAGCATAATGAGAGAAAATTTGTTTAAAAATGGTCACCTTTAACAGCAAACCATTGCAAGCCTTCTTCTGGATGGCTTCAGCTATTCTCTTTGGGTTTGTAACTAACAGATCATCTCCTACAAGTTGAATATCAACTGAAGAGAGTAGCGAAGCCCATGAACCCCAATCATCTTGATCAAATGGATCCTCAATTGACACAATGGGAAATTCTTTCACAAAGTCTTTATAAAGTTCACAAAGACTCTGGGCAGAGAGAACATGAGTTCCATCATTCGGCTGTTTCTTGAAGTTCAAATCATATTTCCCATCCTTAGTGTAAAACTCTGAAGCTGCAACATCCATACCTATTTTAATCTGCACCAATTTTTTTTTTTTTTTTTAATTTCTTGATCAATACAAGAGGATGTTCAAATTATGCAATGGCATAAAATAATGATATCACCGCCTACCTTGCCAGTGTAACCAGCCTTCTCAATTGCATCAATGAGTAAAACCAGCCCCTCTCTGTTATCCTGAACATTGGGAGCAAATCCTCCTTCGTCTCCAACATTACATGCATCTTGTCCATATTTTGCCTTGATTATACCCTTTAATACATGATAAACTGTTCCACAAGAATAAACAAATTAACTGATTGTGAGAATAAATGCATTAACATGGGATTGAAAAAACATGAAATATACACTGTATATTAATATGCAGTCAGGAATTTCTAAGTTCAGATTTGCCATCAAATTAGATGTCATACCTATAGATCTAAGAACCTTGTATCAGAATGAAAATTAACCTCACAAATCATATCAATTCAAATCACAGAATGATCAACCAGAAAGGAAGGCATCAAGTTGAATGCCAAAATGATAAAAAGCACACAAAAGAGGCAGGGTTGCAGCCGCAAGTCTTATAAATGCACGACCACACTTCAGTGTGGTTAGAGTCTTAAAGCACTAGATTTCTAACCTTCGCTGCCCATGCGGAACGCCTCAGCAAATGAAGTTGCTCCAACTGGAAGTATCATAAATTCTTGCATAGCCAGATTATTTCCAGCATGACTGCCCCCATTTATAACATTGAAAGCTGGAACTGGCATAACAAGTTCTTTTGTTCCAGAAATCTCCTGGATGTGCTTGTATAGGGGTACTCCCTTTGCTCCTGCACCAGCCCTACACACACTAAGTGAAACTCCCAATATTGCATTAGCCCCTAGTTTTGACTTGTTAGGAGTTCCATCCATTTCCAGCATAATAGCATCCACATCAGCTTGATTCCTTGTTAAACACAGACACAAATGTCAGCTGTACAGCACAAAATCTTAAAAGCATAACACCATACTTTTATTAGGAGTTGATAGAAATATAAAATTAGTTTAATTCTTTTCTTTTTCTTTCAAAATGAATAATGAGTCAGAAGAAGAAACGGCATGAATATTTCATTTAAAGCATAGAAAACCTCGAGCTAAGCATAACACTAAAAAAAGTGGCATGCAACTCAATGCATAGCATGCTGCATATAATGACATAGCTCAGACTTACTTCGGCTAATTAGCTCGTTATCATAATTCTCGCAAATTCAATTCTATCAAAGTGCTGCATGTACAGCATCTCTATATACAGCTGCAGCACAATCATGGTTTCTAACTTCTACCAGCATTGTGTAAAGTTATTAATATAAAAGCACACAAATTCAGAAATTCAATGCTTTTGATTTTTTGCTATCGACCATGGGGCATGTAGTGCGCGACAATTGCCTGTTATTTAACAAAGTCTCAACAGCTTGAATCCTCTAACTGACAAATTAGTGCCAAATGCTGGTGTACAATAGCTGTATCGACAACTAATAATTTTAAATCACCAAAATGATTGAGATTCCTCTGATATGATCAAATAACGGCCTTGGCTTGGTCAATTAAGTTGCTTGTCTGTGCTTCCTGCACCAGCCATACATGTTTATATTACAAAATTCTCTAGCAAGGTTATGCTCGAATGGACCATTTTGGAGGGAAATGATAACTTCAAAAACAAAAAAAAAAAAAAAATGTAAACATTCTCCTTCACTGAGAAATTTCTAAAGTAAGATATTATCGCGTAACCTTCGTATCACACTTTATTCATTTTTACAAACATTGCGTAATTTACTCAAACTAAAAACGAACCAACCCACCTCTTAGACATTTTATTCAACTCTCAGCTTAACTACTCAAAAGTGCATCTTTCTCCCAGTGTAACAAATCATACACCAAAAAGAAAGAGAAAAAATAAAAATCGTCAACACATAACAGAATCTCGGAACCGAAAATAAGCGTTTTATTTATTACCTAACATCGACGCCAACAAGCTTGGGAGCCAAGAGCTCATTGATGTTCCTAACGGCGCTGAGCACGCCCTTCCCTCCATAGACGCTCTTGTCCCCGTCCCTGAGCTCAAGCGCCTCGTAAATCCCGGTGGAGGCGCCGCTTGGCACGGCGGATCGGTACAGCTGGTCGCCGCTCACGAGATCCACCTCCACCGTCGGGTTCCCCCTGCTGTCTACGATCTGCCTCGCCCTCACCGACTTCACCGCGCACTCCCCCGACGAAGCACTCGCCGCCGCCGCCGACGACGACGACGGGGGAGCAGCCGCCGCGGCCGAGCCACGAACGGCGAGGGGCCGCGGCGATCGCCGGGAATCACGGAAGGACAGGGACTGAGGCGGTTGCAAAGGGCGCGAGGTGACGAAGGNTTTTTTTTTTTTTTTTTTTTTAATGCTTGTGGTGCGGAAAGGGGCGTGAGAAGCGGGAGTGTTTTTGTAGGGAGGGTTTTGTTTTCTTTCGGTGACGATGGGAGTGGTTTTCTATTCTCTTTTCCTAAGTGTTTTTGTGGGGATCTCCGCCAAGGCAAGGAAGCGATGAAACTTAAAGTAGAGAAGGAAGGAGCCTAATAAAGAACAACGCCTTTTGGAGGTTGTTGGGGGACGCCGCACCTAACAAATATTTGAGGGAGGGAGGGTAGCGGTGTTAGTGGTAGCAGGTCCGCGCCATACACAATCATTATACAAAACTAGAGCCGATATCCACGACGCGGAGTATAACAAAAAAACAAATATATATATACACACACACACACACACACATACACACACATACACACACACACATATATATGAGTTAATTATGTTTTTAGTCCATGTAAAATTTGAAAGTTTGGTTTTAGTCCATATATAAAAGTTTTAGTCCCTGTAAAATTTAAAAATTTGATTTTAGTCCCTAGAGCAGGATGAGAGTTGACTGCGCTGACGTGGATGCCTCAGGCGCTGACGCGGCACGCCACGTGGCATAACCTCCCAAAAACTCAACCCGACCCATGACCCGGAGGCCCACCTGACCCGACCCATTCTTTAAATAAAATTTAAAAAAATATTGAAAACAGCCCCCTAGCCCCCTTCCTCTCACCTCTCCCGAGCCCCCACCCACCTTACCCCTTCCGCCGCCACTGTCCACCCCCGCCGCTGGTTCCCACCGCCCGCCGTCGAGCATCGTGTCTGGCCAGCAGTGTACCAGGCCGTGGAGCAGGATCATGAGGAGCATTGAGCTCACGTTCCTTAGGGCTGAACCCTTGTCTCCGCTATTGCTCTTATCACCCGCTATTGCCCCTTGCCTGGCCCCGAACCGGGTTCTGATCTCGGCCTTTCCAAGTACGATCCTGTCCAGGCGAGCAGGCCCACTAGCAGCGGCATGAGCAGCACCGTCGAGTCCTTCAATGGACCCAGGGTTTCGAACCCTGTCCTGACAGTCCACCGGAGGCCCGTGAACCCTGTCGCACTTGATGATTGCCGCAGCGATTGCGATTCCTCGTCTTCTGTGATCGATGATGATGAAGACTGCGTCCTCACCTCATAAGAGAGGCTACGACGAGTCGAGTCGAGTTTTGCGGGGTGAGGAGGGGGTTCGAATCGAGGTGAGGAGGCTACAACCCACCCCACCGTTCTCGACAGATCTGCAGAGAAGCACGGCGACGAGGGCGCAGGAGTGAGGAGACCAGCACGGCGGCACCGCGAGGAGAGACACCAGTGGGGTGGGGCGGCGCGGGTGGGGCTCAAGAGTGAGAAGATAGCCTGGAGCACGAGAGAGAGATGGGATCCGCGGGGAGAGATGGGATGCTTGCGCCTCGAGAGAGAGATGAGATGCTCAACGGCAGGCGGTAGAGACCAGCGGCGAGGGTGGACAGCAGTGGCGGAAGGGGTGGGGTGGGTAGGGGCTCGGGAGAGGTGAGAGGAGGAGGGCTAGGGGGCTGTTTTCAAGTTTTTTTAAAATTTTATTTAAAAAACGGGTCGGGTCAGGTGGGCCTCCGGGTCATGGGTCAGGTTGAGATTTTAGGCTTATGCCACGTGGCATCCCACGTGGCGTGCCGCGTCAGCGCCTGAGGCGTCCACGTCAGCGCAGTCAACTCCCATCCAGCTTCAAGGACTAAAACCAAACTTTTAAATTTCGCAGGGACTAAAACTTTTATATAGGAACTAAAACCAAACTTTCAAATTTTACAGGGACTAAAAATATAATTAACCCTATATATTTATATATTTGGGGAGGGGGGTTAAAACATTAAAATGGCATTTATAATTCCATGTTACATGCATAAGGGTGAGATAACTAGTTTACAAATGTATGGTTTTCGTTGTTGGAAATCATCATACTGTCTGTTGAGTTCATGTAATTTGAAGAAAAAAAGTTATTAAAACTTGACATCGACATCTAGGGTATCGATTTTAGGCATTGAAAAAAAATAAAAAAGTGACTGTTAGACCTGAAATTGGCAACAAGACAACCGATTTCAGGTAAAGTGACACTAGTACCTGAAATCAGTACTGACAGTGCCGATTTCAGGTAAAAAATAGTGCAAAAACTCGCATCAACCTAAAAACCCTCAGCTATAAATACTCATTCAATTGCATAACTCAAACACACCATCACAACTCTTCTCTTCTCACAAATTTTTCCCTTCACACATCCTGCTCTTAAAACACCTTCAGATATTTCTTCTTGTTCTATAATTTTTTTTCTATAGTGTCCATAATATCCATTTTATATTTTTAAGAAGAAAAAAAATGAGTAGCGAAGGTATTGTCACTTTTATTTTTTATAATGGTTCAGTAAAAAAATCTGATGTTAAAAGAGTTGAGTTTGTTAGTGATAATGATGTCGAGTTTGTTATAATGTGACTCTCTATGTCATTCTCTGATTTGCATTGTGCAATTTGTTCTCATTTTAATAGGAGAGTCAAGAGAATTAGATATAAGACTACTGGGTCTTTCATTAATGGAGTTGTTAAATATCATCTTGTTACAATATCGAACGATTTCCAGATGTAACACATGTTTTATTTATATGAGATTTATAAGGCAAGTCTAAGTGACATTGAATTGTTTATCAACTTTGAGGAGGTTGTTCCTAATATTGATAATGAATGTGGTCTGAGTTCAAATTTAGTGTGCTAGGATAATGTTACACCGACATTACTATCGGATGATGAGATGTTTGCTAACGAAGATGACGATGCCAATTGGAGTGAGCATGAAAGTGATATGTTTGAAGACGGTGGAACTGATGATTATTCAAGTACTGTTAATTATTAATTGTTTACGATAATAATCAACTTAAAATTAACAGAAATGAAAAAGTATGCTCTACGCTCGCCTCGTGTAGAGGATCTTGTGAATCAGAAAAGAAAAAAAATCTTTGTTGACGAATGACAGATTTGATTATTAAAATTAAATACTTATTTTTATTTAATTATCCACATTTTCTTAATAAAGTTTTATTTAATGTGTTTATGAGAATAATTAATTTTAGATTTATAATTTTATAATCGTCTTAAAATTAACACAGATGGAAAAGTATGCTTTGCACTCGCCTCGTGAAGAAGATCTTGTGTATAAAACAAATCTTTGTTGACTAATGAGAGATCTGATTACTAAAATTAAATATGTATTATTAAATGTTTGTGGACATTTAAAAATTACAGATAATGAAGACGATGAACAATCACATGGTCCACGACCTTTCCTACACACATCTGATGTTGACGGTATGCGTGCAACAGAATTTGGAGACATGGGAAATGATTATGGTGTGATAGATGATCTCTATATAGAAAGAATTTTCAATGATAAAGATGCAGTCAAAGTAGCTATTGCAAACCATTGGATGCATACTAGGGCAGATTATAAAGTGAAGGAGTCAAAATCGAGGACATACTATTGCAAATGCAAATACTTTGGCAATGGGTGTCAGTGGCTTATTAGGGCGACATTGAAAAAGAACAACTACTTCTAGGAAGTTACTAAGTACAATGGTTGCCACAGTTGTGTTGCCTCAACACTTTCTCGAGATCACTCCAAGCTGAATTTTGACAACATTATTGGGATACTTTTGGCACAGATACAGACAGCGCCAAAGATTCCAGTAAAAGTCATCCAGGCAAGTGTTATGGACCGCCACAGATATTGGTCATTATACCAGAAGGCATGTCTAGCAAAGCAAAAAGCAATTGCACAAATGTACGGTAATTGGGAAGATTTGTACAATGAGTTCCCATAATGGTTGCTTGCATTGAAGTATTTTGATGATTCGTTCGCAGTTGAAATGGATACTATTGATGATAAGTGTCATGTTTTGGTGTTTTTCTAGGTTAAAATGACACTTATATGGATTGATTAATATGAATTTACTAAACAAATTCCCCATTTTTGTATAATTTTAGTATAGTTCAAGAGAATGGATGCATAAGTGTAAAATAATGCATTTCTTGTCAATTTTCCATACAGATAAGAGGCATGAATCAAAGGATTTAGAAGCAAGAAGAATTGAAGAACCAAGAGAGGCTCCAGGCCGCTGAGTGCCCTTTCAAGGCTGCTGAGCGCCCTCTGTCCAAGTAGACTTGCTTAAGGGTGAAATAACTTCAAAGTAAAGAAACCTAAACCCCTGTAATTCGCTCAGCGGCCCCCTAAACCCGCTTAGTGATCTGTGCTTCAGTTTCTCTATAAAAAGAAAACGAATTCATTCAGAGGGGGAATTCATAATCCATTAGAAAATACACACACATACAAAGACTCCAAGCTGAAGAATAGGGAAGGAAGCCAAGAGTTGTCCAAAGAGAACGGCAACACTCACCATGGTGGAGTGAGAACGTGTCATGGTAAGCATCCATCACCTTGCCCCTTTGATTTCTTCTTGTAAGATGGATAGTTAACATGTTGGGATTTGATGAGTATTGTGGTTTGATTGTATCCACCTTAACTCTTTTATATGTGAAGCTATTGATTTCTATGATTTGCATGTTTTGATCTTGAACTTAATGCTTGTTTTAGCCTGATCACCTATAACTTGATTTAAGATTTGATTTTGTGCGTGAGAGCGACATCATTGAGTTAGATCTAGATCAAATAATCTAATATTCCTAATTGCTAGACATAGAGTTAGGTTTATTAGTCGTTTTAACACCCGAAGCTATCTCGGTTCGCTTTGTTAATTGTGCGAGACATTGACAAATAACAACGAGAACGGAATAATCTTCTCATGCTTGAAAGAGATAAGTAGGATAAGAACTGGTGGCAATGAATCAAGGAATTGATAATTCATATGCATTGAGTTAATAGATATATGAAAACTGTAGTACGAGTTAATTCCCAGCAAGCTTCCCTATCTGCTTTTCATTCACTGTCAATTTATCGCTTTATTTTATTTTATTTGTTTTCAAATATAAATTTCCAAACCAATCAACCATATTGTTTAATAATGAAACTCAAGAACGACTTTATATCACAACTCCCAGAGGACGACAAACCTTCCATTGTACTGCAATTAAGTCCTTTTGGGGATTTGAAAGCAAAACAGTAGATAGGAAAATCAAATAGAAAGAAATAGAAAAGCTTTCAACAAAAATGGTGCCTTTACGGGGAGTTGCGTCATTATAAATGCATCGCTTGAGTTTTATTAATTTAAGCAATTGTAAATATTGTAAGTAGTTTCTTAGTTGTTTCTTATTATCTTGTTCTAATCTTATTTCATTTTGTTGTTTGGATGAGATTTTAGATCTCATATATAGCATTTAGGGCGAATGTTAGACTATTTTGTTAGGAATTACTTTTGATCACATTTTGTCTTGCATGCCAATTCATCCATATACAACTTTTGTTAGGCCACCGGGAAATGAAAATCTTGCATGCATGATGTGAGTACTCCTTCGAGTATGATTTTCCAAATTATCGAATTCTTGTTGTTCTATACTTGACCATATTGTTGACAGTGTTAAATTGGCTTTGACATCCTGTTATAACCTTATACAAGGTTATTAAACTCAAGAGTTTAAGTAAACTCGTGGAGCCTCCGTAAACTTGGATCGTAAACTCGTACGAGTTTACCTATTATTAAAAAAATATTATGCTACAAAAATATACTTAATAAAACTTGAAATTCATAAATACTTTTAACTCCATAACAAAGCACAAATAAAGATGAAATATATAAGTTCTAAGTTCAATTCATACATAATACATATGTTTGAACCATAACATATCATCCTGCATGTAACATCCCGATTTTTTCCCTTATAAAGATTTCGCGAAATTTATAATTCAGCATAATTAAAGTGTATTCGAGACGGTTATTTAGACTGGGAAAAATAAACATAAAGGTTTATTTCTCCAAAATCCCAGTCAAAATAATGGTTTCGTAAGCTCACGGAGATTTCGCAGGACTCAGATCGATTTTCGATTGACAAAAGGTATCCGTAAAATATACTTGTATGGAGATATGTTAACGAATACCTTAACTTGACGCATCCTGTAACACCCTAGGTTAGCAGCTTATGCTTAAGTCATAATCTGCGTCTGCTAGGTTGTTATCTGATGTGTGGGCATACTGGTAGTCCCTACCTTACTTTGGAAAATAATTAAGTTAACTGAAAATAAGGACCCATTTTTTTTTCTTTTTAAACATAATCTATCCGTCAATCTAGAGCCATGCGTGTGGACTATTTTGAGTCCCGTATAGTCGTATCACAGATAAATGCGTACTTCGTCTGTTATACAGGTACATACATAAACAATAAAGTAATCAGTACCATGTGGGTCCAACAGTCAATGTCATACATGTCAAGAAGTCATATCCATACATATTATAAATGTTGTATGAATACATCAAAAGACTACAGGATGGAATACATCAAAATATACATATAACTAGAACTACTAGCCAAATATGGCGTCTGATGATAGGGTCAGGATATAGTGCTGGTCAGGTCTCTGGCTCGTCCTCGCTGAACTCCTCCTCCGGATCCTCCTCGGGGTCCTCCTCTGGATCCTCCTCCTCTAGCTCTGACCCCTCTGGCTCGTACACGGGCTCCGGCTCGTCCTCCTCGCTATCCTCCTCCATGGCTACCAAAGGATACTCCTCCTCGGGCGAGGAGGGCACTGGTACATCTGGCGGGTCTCGGGGGCCGTAGGATGGACCTGCCTAGTGGCTGGGAGTGCGAGACGCGAACTGACGGCGATAGTCTCTGGCCGTCCTCATCCGTGCCGTCTGCTGATAAGCCTTGGGCGGTCACAATCTCACAGAGACTGGGTCGACCTCCACGTCCTTCTCGTATGAGATGGGCTTGCCGTCAGCGGATGTCTCTGGCTCGGGGAATACCGGTGGCGCGACTCGGTGGGGTGTAGGACGATTCACTACTAGTACTGACCAAAGCTCCGCCTCCTCCCCTGTCTCAGGGTCTACTGTCCTAAATCTGCTGAGCAGGATCCACCTCTTCCTCAGTAGGGACGTCATCTATCTCGCCTGAAGCCATAAGTGAGTGGGCGTGAGAACAGTGGTTCTCAGTGGTTGACTATGGCATAGGGGAATTTGGTTACTCAATTATGCTCCGGCTGTCCAGGAGATCTCTAGTGTTCATGCATCTAGACATCCTACCAGTTATTTCTTACCTAAGTTCCTGGGCGGCTTTATCTAGTTACTAGGTGACAGGGAACTAATCTTTCTTACTAAGTTCTCGTGCTTTCTATCCTTGACCGTTCTGACACTACTACTCATATAGGTATGCCCGGTGACCTTGCCCCATGCGTTCCTTATGAGCATGGTGACCTGGTCAAGACATAACGGCGCTTTAATCACATAGGTATGTATGCAAGGTGATCGTGTCCCATGCGTTCCTTATGAGCCTGGTGACGTGATCGAGCCCCATGCGTTCCTTATGAGCATGGTGACGTACACAATGCCTGCGTTCCTTATGAGCCTGCTCTTGTGCACTATGCATGAACTTTACAATTTAAGTAAATGGTATCATATACTTTCTCTTACGCATACCGGCTCACCCGGGTTAGCGTCTTCTCATTCATCATATCTCATTATCATATGCACCTTATCTTTCTGTACTGTTCTGGTTCTTACGTTCATTATTAACTTCATTCATTAATCTTGAGCGTAGCATAGTCTCTAGTGGTCTATCCTCATGATGCATGCACGACTCGATACTCATATTCTTGTTTACTGTACCTTTTGGTGACTCATAGTACAAACACATGCCATTATAAACTGACTGCATAGACTTCTACGAGCTAAGTACTTGTTGGAATGTAATGGACCTCAGAACCCCTTGCTCGGAAACCACCATCAACACTAGGGAATCTCCGCGGAACCCACTAAGCAATTCTCTAGGGGTTACTCAACCACTCCGGCATATCTCCACGGAACCCACTTGGCACCGCTACTGGCGCTAGTCTGAAACATTGGGAGTTCGCTCATCCGTCCTAGGGTTCCTCCGCGGAACCCTACTCCGTCACCACTACTAGTGCTCACTCGGTCTACTCTCCAGGGAGCCACTCATCACTCCAGGGAACCTCCGCGAAACCCACTCAGCACCACTCCTGGTGCCCACTCAACACTCTTCACGTAACCCTCTCAGCTCTCCAGGGATACTCTGCGGAACCCACTCAACATCATTCCTGGTGCCCACTCTACACTCTTCACGTGACCCTCTCAGCACTCTAGGGATCCTCCGCGGAAACCATTCGACACCATTTCTGGTGCCCACACTGCACCTTTCACGTGACCCTCTAAGCTCTCCAAGGATCCTCCGCGGAACCCACTCAACACCATTTCTGGTGCCCACTCTGCACCCTTCACGTGACCCTCTCAGCTCTCCAGGGATCCTCCGCGGACCTACTCAACACACAGTTCTGGTTCTCACTCAACTCTCCCGGTAACCCTCTCAGCGTACTTCAGGGATCCTCCGCGGAACCCTTCCCGCACCTTTCCTAGTGTTTACTCAGCACACTCTCCAGGGAACCACTTACGATTCTAGGGAATCCACTCTCCCACTCTAGGGCATCCTCCGCGGAAACCACTAAGAAACCTCCCAGGGAACCACTACTGACGCCCGCTCGTTAACTCTCTAGACTCCTCTCTGTCCCTCTCTGCGGAAAGCT
This sequence comes from Nissolia schottii, assembly GCA_003254905.1. Lineage (NCBI taxonomy): Eukaryota > Viridiplantae > Streptophyta > Magnoliopsida > Fabales > Fabaceae > Nissolia > Nissolia schottii. The sequence continues at coordinate 102,519 of QANU01084266.1, read as the reverse complement.
CGGGCCTAGCTCCTGGGTTATTTTCTCTCGTTCTCTTACACTCATCCATGTTCACACCCCATATTCCAGCAGTACCCGAGCAACAACATGAATGTTCAAGCATCATGAAACAACGTAAATATATTCAACATGAAATAGTAATATTTATCCTCATGGCATTTCTAATTTTCCCTACTCAAGATACACACAAGCATACAACAACATCCCATAGACAGGGGTGATGGTACTACCCACCTGTAGAAAGCTTGGTGGTGGTGGTGAAGTTTGAAGTGAAGTCCACAAGCCTTGTTGCTTCCCAAAGCTTGAGCTTCCTTTCTTCAAGGTGAGAATCTGGCACAATGAAAAGGATGATGTTGTTCCTCTTGGTAGTGGGTGTAAGAAAATGAAACTAAGATGAGGAGATTTTGAGGGTTGTGTTTCGATTTTCTTGGGGGTGAATGAGGATGGTAAGAATGCTTGCTTGCTTGGAGACAAAGGGGGTTCTTGGAGCTTGGCTTGAGGTGTGGTTATGGAGGATTTTGGAAGATGAAATTTCTCTTGGAATTTTGGGGTGAGGCTTCGGTGGTGAGGGCTGAATGGTGGGGAGATTAATTGATTTTTGGATTTAATAAAATGTGGTGAATAGTGGGAGGTATGGGCATAGGTATGGTGCATGATGTGATTAGGTTTTGAAGTGTAAGAAAGCATGGTGATGGGAAATGTGGAAGCATGATTTAAGGGATTATTTTTGTCCCAAAAATCTCTCCGAAAACTGTGCAGCCCTTCTCCTTGCAGCTGCTGAAATTTCATTTTACTCCGATTCCGGTTCGCTCGTGTTTTATCGCTTGCAGTGTCGGTGCGTCGCGCACGGTCGTCCGAAAAATATTCTGTTTATACCGTCGCGATCCTCTAATCCCCCTACCTAAGGGTGTTAATATTTAAAGGTGTTTGTGAAATTTTCTCTGGGGAAATATTTTCACAGACACCTTTTTCGCGTCGAGAAATTTCATCGGCGAACAGCGGCTGTTCAGTTGTCTGCCGAATTTCCTACCGCGACACGTTTTATTTCCTAGGGATATTCTACCTAATAATTTCCCATTTTATCCTCTAATCACGATTAGAAATTAATCTGGTATTTATGTGCACAATTATTTCTCTAAGAAAATTCGGGATGTTACATATCCGCCTGACCAGGAAAATTAGTATATTGCGACTATGTGTCCGAAATATTTTTAGGATATCCGTACACGAGCGATTAACGGCCAAACACGATCAAACGTGATCGAAACTGGTCAGGAAACCATAGTGGTTATCCTTAACTAAGATATTTATATATAATAATAATATAATAATAATAAAAAGAAAATAAAAAAGAAAGAAAAGAAAGAGAACAGTGATGCGGTGGCTTGGCTATAAATAGCCAAAGCCCCGAACTCACTTCACTGTATTTTCTTTCTTAAGTTTTCAAATTTCGGTTCCGTTCGTGCACACTGCGGTAACGCTGCCAGACTCCGGAAAAATCATAGGAGCATACCACCGTGGAGGGGATATTATCCACATCAACTCTCCTGATTCAAAGCCTGCGTAGGAAGTGGATAACCCTAGACCTACTGTCTATGTGGATTTCTATGTTATTCATGTGTTTATGTTTGTGAAACTGAGTTAGAAAATATTATGTGAAAAACATAGAGATTATGTTGTGAAAATGGTTTTGAGTAGTTTTGATGTTAGAAAAGTATAACTGTACTTGTTGGAACATAGGGGAAGCATAAATATGTTTTACTATGAAAGACTTTGCGAAATATGCGAAAAACAGTGCTACAGATGAGTTTATAGCAAGGTCATTCGAATGACTTACCATAGTCATTCGAATGACACTGAAATTTACTCATCCTGGAGCATTTTTATCAGGTCATTTGAACGACTAGCCATGGTCATTCGAATGACTATCAATTTTTACCCACGGAGAACAATTTTAAAAGGTTATTCAAATGACCTAACCCTAGCCATTCGAATGACACTTCATTTTTACAAACAGAGTGCTAAATTTTCATGTTATTCGAATGACTAAGCACGGTCATTTGATTGACCACTAAAGAACTTGATATTTTGGCTTTCCTACATGTTCCAACAAGCATAGAAACTTGGAAAATCATATATGCAAATAACTGTGGATTTATTGTGTTTGTGAAAGCATGCATCATGAGGACTAGATCACTAGAGGTTATCACCTAATGATGACAAAAATCATAATGGAATATAGGAAACAAGGGTAGGTTCTAAAGGAAAAGATAATGATGAGTTTTGGTAGTTGGTATGAAACAGTGGTTGACAGACAAGGTAAAGAGTATACGACCCGCTTCCGGCTTCGCCATGAGGGCGACCCCTCGCCACCTAGGTAGGGGGTGGAGTTTTGTTGCCTTGAGGAACAGACAATGAAGGTAGGTCGTACATCACCATAGGGACGACGGTCCTGAGGTGTACGAGGAGATGTGATACGAGTTGGTAATGATAAACGATATGATACCATGCCTGGCGGGCATGATGACTGGTCCCATGCATTGATTCCGTGCCTAATCGGCATGATGAACAGTCCGTTACATTGATACCATGCCTGGAGTGCATGATTAATTGTCCCATGCCTAACGTGTATGGTGGAATTATCCCATACAACATACGCGTGATGAATGGTTGAGTATGTATGCATGCATGTGTCGGTATCTACAGTTACGTTACGTAGGTGTATGACAGTCAGGAATAGAAAGCGCGAGAACCTAGAAGTAAGTAAAGAAAGATTAGATTCCCCAATCACCTAGTAAAGTAGATAAAGCTACTTAGGACCTAGGCTGAAGATAATAATTAGTAGGAGTTTAGTATGCATGAACACTTATCGATCTCTTTAGTAGCCTGGATCATAACGGAGTAACGAAACTATAGGTAGCGCTAGGGATTCCCACTAAGGACGTAGAGTTCTCACCCCCACTCCTTTATAATTCCAGGTGTTCAGAGCGAATGGATCAATGAGAGAGATACGTGGTAGACGACGGGTGGCTGCAGCAGGACAGTTCCCGAACCAGAGCAAAGTGACTATTTTCGCATTAGGGCGATAGATATTTTGTGTAATGATCTATGACTTTTATAACTTTTTGTGTAAATACTTACTAGTATGCCAATGTGTAATTATGTGTTGGACCTTGTTTGCAATTACATGTATATACTCTTCATGTTCTATTTCGGTTATTCCTTAAATTATGTAAGACGTTCGCGTTTGTACATATACGCTTCCTTGATCACGCACGGCTCCTAGTTTACGAACTGATAAAGCAAACGAACGATTTTCAAAATGGTCCATATTTTCGTGTAAGAGATATTTGGAATGTTAAAAGTAGGGACTAAAAGTAACCCAACCACTGTACATAACAACCCTATAATCAGTATTACGACTATAACGTAGGCTAAAAGTAGGGGTTTTACAGTTGGTATCAGAGCAGTTTGGTCCCATGGAGCTTGAGGATTGGCCTGCACTATGCTTTGGAGCATGATTCACGGTGTATACCCTACTAAGTTGTATGTGCTAGACATTTGTGCATTAGCTTATCTTGAGAGTGATCAACTTAGGATTTTTGCAGGTGCTACCAAACCATCCATGCCACCTAGAAGGGATGCTGCACAACGCAATACCGCGGAAGCCGATCTCACATAGATACTCAAACAGTTGGCCTAGGCGACAACCCATATCGCAGCCGCTCCTGTCCAGAGGGATGCCCCACCGCCAGAGCATGATGCCGACACGAAGAAGTACGCCAACTTTGTCAAGGCCAACCCTTGATCCTTCGAGGTTGATGGACCCAGAACAGGTCCACCACTGGATAAGGGAAATGGAACAAGTCCTGGGTGATCTCTGCTGCACGAATAAGCAAAAAGTCAGGTTCGCCACTAGAAGGTTGCGGGGCACAGCGCAAATGGTGGGACACTACCAGCCCTCTCCTGGAGGAAGGAACAGGCCCGATCACCTCTAGTTTACCACATCCTTTGTGGACGAATATTTTCCAATCGGACTAAGAGAACAGAAAGAGGCAAAGTTTCTCGCGTTGCAACAGGGTCATATGATGGTAGCTGAGTACACGACGACGCTTGAACGACTATTTCGCTACTCCCGTACGTACCAGCTCAACCGCAACGAGGCGTGGAGGTGCGGGAAATATTAGAGGGGGTTAAAGCTAAAGCTTCAAGTGTCTGTCAATCACCTATACATCCGTAACTACACCATTCTGGTTAATACTTGTCTGACCCTGGAAAAATCAATGACCAACTTGACGTCTGCGAGGAGCGAGTGGCTTAAGAGGAAGGAAGTAGAGCAAGGGAACCCGTCGCAAGAGCCCAGGAAGAAGGGACCTTTCCAGGCCCTTTTCCCTAGTCAGGGTAGAGGGCGATATCCATATCAGCCTCAGCAGTAGCAGCAAGGACAAGCCTCGGATCAGTCCCAACAAGACCAACCACAACAAGGAGGCAAGCGCAGGCCACCTTGCTAGAAATGCGGCAAGCCCCACAGTGTAGAGTATCTGAATAGGAAGGACGTTTGCTATCGATTTAGGAAACCCGACCACTTCTCCAAAACATGTAGGGAAACCCTACCTGTCAACTAACCGGGCATCTACCACCGATGTGGGGAAAGCGGACATTTCGCCAAGGATTGCATGGCGACCCAACCCATGACCCAACCAACTGTCCCGCCTCCAAGACGAGTCTTTACCATGTGGGCCAACTTTGAGCAGATGAGAGAAGACGCCGCTGCAGGTGGGTAAACAGTAGTGAGAATAGCGGATACCTGCAACCTCTAGCCACGCTAAAATTTCGGGGCAAAATTCTTTTAAGGGGGTGAAAGCTTTTTCGCAATGGTTTGCACTCTCGTTTATTTAATATGTATATCCTTCTTTACAGCTTTCAGATTCTCAATGAATCCAATTGCAGTATAGTCGGGTATAGTCGTATCCACAGGGATTGTTGTTTTTAAAACAGTCGTCTTTAAATTGTGATACTTTAAGCTATAAGGAGTGTTTGTTTTGTTGAGTAAATTAACAAAGAAACAAAGTGCATATAAATTGAAAGTATAAAAACAATAGTGAAATTGAGTTTAGGCTAGTGTAGAAAGATGTTGGGATTTGATAGTGGCAATATTACCTCAATGCAACCATTAACCTAGTGAATATGGTCTATGAGTCCGTTGATTTTATCGCATTAGTTCTTAACTTAATCATCTTTTCTCAAGCATGTTAAGATCACTCGGGTTCCTTAATTATGTTGTCAATTCCTTGCACAAACTTAACAAAGTAACTCAATGTTAATCCGGATGTTAAACGACTAATTCTTGGTTCCAGTTATGACAACTAAAAACTAGATGAATTGATCTAGGTCAAACTCAAGTGATTATAACTTTCGTTCGCAATCTTTAAGCATAGAATCAAGCTTAGCATAGCAATATTGATCTTAACTTGGTTATAACTTAATTAGTATAACTTTCATTCATACAAGTAGGTCTCAAATCAAGAATCAAAGCACTAAACAAAAGCTAGCATTAAGGATAAGATCAATCATTAAAATCATAAGACATCATAAAATCATAGACGTAAGTTAAGATGGATACATTTAAGAAATAAAGCACATCAAATCCCAACAATAAAGAAAGTTAGCTATCCATAGTTATGGATAGGTTGCAAGCTTACAAGAATTTAGAGAGGTGGTAGGTTAGAGAGGAGTGGTGAGTTGCTTCCACACTTTCACCACAATTTACAACTGTTGCCAAGTTCGGCAGCACTTCCCTTAAGGGATTTTCTAAATCTTAGCATTCTTACTAACCCTAACTCAAATATGAGCAGATATGAGAAGAATGGATGTAAATGGGAGAAGATGGAAGTGAAGTGAATGCCTCATAAGCTGCAGGGGAGCCCTCTATTTATAGGCCTCGGATTGGCTCCATCGCTCAGCGGTATGCTCTAACCGCTCAGCGAGGTAATGATGACTTGCTAAGCGGTATGTACTTTTTTGCTGAGCGCTATCACTAGGGGATTGCAAGTGGCTGATCTGCTGACAGATTCCCTTGTGGCTTGCCAACTGGTGGCGGCTGTAACATCCCGATTTTCCATAGGGAAATAATCGTAAATATAATTATTATATTAATTTTCTAATCATGACTCAAAAATTAAAATGGGGCATTAATAGGTAAAATATACCTAGAAAATAAGACGTGTCATGACAAGAAGTTCGGAGGACAACCAAACAGTCATTGTTCGCCGACAAAATTTTCTGACGCGCAAAAGGTGTCCGTGAAAATACTCCCCCGGAGAAAAATTCACAAACACCTTTAAACATTAATACCATTAGGTAGAGGGGAATTAGAGGATCGTGACGGTATAAACGGAATATTTTTCGGACGACCGTGCGCGACGCATCGAGACTGCGAGCGATAAAACACGAGCGAACTGGAACCGGGAGGAAATGAAAATTTCAGCAACTGAACCCGAGAGAGAGGGCTGCATGGCTGATTGGGATTTTTTCAATCCCTTAAGTCATGCTTCCAAAGTCCCATCACCTTACCTTTCTTACACATGACCATACCCACCCATACCTATGCCCATGCTTTCTACTATTCATCCAACTTTATTTAATACTTCCCACTCACCATCAGCCACACAAACCGAGTTCTCTCCCCAAAACTCCAAAGAAATATTTTCATCTCCCTCATCCTCCACAAAACCGAGGCTTCTTCCTCACAACACCAAGCAAAAATTTCATTTCTCCCCTTCTCAAAAACCGTGAGCTTACTCATAGTTTCTTCAAGTTTCTCTTGGAGAAAGGTGGCCCCAAGCATGGGAAGCATCGAGCTAGTGGGACTTTACCCCAATCTTTCCTCCCCCACCAGGTTTTTCTGCAGGTGGGTAATCCTAAGCTTGCCCCTCCTTGGTAGCTCTTCTATACTTGCTTGTTTGTATGTTTTGTTTATGGTTTATGCTAGAATTGCTTGGTTAGGCTAGGAAGATGATTCTGAAGGGTCTTGTGACCTGGACTAGTTAGTTCTATGATGATTGGAATATGTGTGAGGATCTCAAGGAGTAGCCATGAGCAAAGTGGAAAAGAAATGAAAGAAATTAAGCATTTAGGTTTCCAGTTTCGCCCAGTGATCGACGAGTGTGGGTTCCGCGGAGAGTAACTGAATGTGAAAACATGAGAGAAAATAAGCAAGGAAGTAAGCGCTGAGAAGAGTTTGGAGCTGTTGAGCGGCGCCTGGACAGGTGTTGCGTGGGTTCCGCGGAGAGGGACCGAGAGGAGTCTAGAGAGTTGTTGAGCGGCGTCTGGAATGGGTACCAAATGGGTACACGTAGAGTGACTGAGAGGAGTCTGTAGAGAGTGTTGAGCGGCACCAGGAGTGCTGCCGAGTGGGTTCCGCGTAGGATCCCTAGGGTGCGAATGTGAGAGAATGAGAGAAGACCAGTAAGGAAATAAGCACTGAGTAGTTCCGCGGAGAGTGACTGAGAGGAGTCTAGAGAGTTGTTGTGGTTTCCCTGGAGAGGCATGCTGAAGGGTTCCGCGGAGGATCCCTGGAAAGCGAGTGTGAGAAAACGAGAGAAAATAAATAAAGAAGTAAGCGTTGAGTGGGTTCTGCATAGGACCCCTGGAGTGTGAGTGCTGAGTGGGTTCCGCGGAGGATCCCTGGAGTGTTACTGAGAGGTTACGCGGAGAGACTGGAGAGTTTCTGAGTGGGTTCCGCGGAGGTTCCCTGGAGTTACTGAGTGGTTCCCTAGTGAGGGTTTTCAAGGTGGTCTTGAGGCACATAGTCCAATCATCAATGTTACAGCTATACTTAAGTGGAGGTGCGAAGAAGCTTATAATTAAAATGGGCACGGTTATAAGCGGACACGAACCGAAGCTTAAGTATAGGATTTGTGTGATTATATGTTTATGTGTTTGAGCAAGCATGCATCATGAGGATAGATCACTAGAAGTGATTGTTTAATGAATGAGTAATGAATAAAGTTGAGAATGAAATGTGGGAATAAGAGCACGAAGAGAAAAGATAAATGTGCATATGAAAAAAAAGAATGATGGCATGCATGACATGTGATGAAAAGAATGATGGTGTAAAGAATGAATGAATGATGATACGATCCGCTCTCAGCTTAGCCACGAGGGTGGCCCCTCGCCACCCGGTAAGGGGGTGGAGTCATGTTGGCTCGAGGAACAGACAGAAAATGAGGTATCCTGTGTTCTCACCCCCACCCCCTCGGTTATGGAGTTCACGCCTGGCTCGGAAGAACAAAATGAAAAGAAAGAAAGTAAAGAAAGTATAAGTATATAATGAGGTATGCCTGTGTAGTCGTCAAGAGAATGCTCGAGACGGCCTATGTATATACGCGAAGTGTAGACAGTGAGCACGAGAACTTAGATAAGAAAGACTAGTTCCCCTGATCACCTAGTAACATAGATAAAGATGTTCAGGATCCTAGGCCAAGATAATAATCAGTAGGATTTTAGTATGCATGCTCACTTAGAGATCTCTTGAACGGCCGGGAGAATAACCGAGAAAATGAACCTGTGGTAGTGCTAAGGAATCCCACTGAGGACCAAGTGTTCTCACCCCCACCCCCTTGGTTATGGATCCCGCAGGTGTGCAGAGCGAACGGATTGACCCGAGGGACGTCTGGTAGACGACAGAAGACTGTAGCAGATCAAAGCCAAGGCAAAGGAATGACAGTGACATTAGGATGATATATGTATCGTCTTATGACTATGACTTTTATATGTTTTGTGTAAATATTTATTACTATGGCTATGTGTCATTATGCTTTGGGACCTTGGTTGTAATTATATCTATATACACACTCTCCATATTCTACTGCGGTTATTAGCTATTGTTATGATATATTCTGTTAATCACGCACGGCTCCTAGTTTATAAATTGATAAAGCACGCAAACGATTTTGAAAATGGTCCATATTTTTGCGTATAAGATATTTGCAAAAGTAAAAGTATGGGCTGAAGGTAACCCGACACAACGGTTAACAACCCTGTGAGCATTGCTTACTACCATGGGAGTGGGTAGTTAGCAGGGGTGTTACAGCGGCTGACTCTAGCTGGCCTCATAAATGCTGTGGCTGCAAGTGGCTTTGGCAGAATAACCACTCAGCGATTTAGGTTAAATCGCTGAGCGAACAGAGTGCTAACCGCTGGGCGGTAGGATGTTATCGCTGAGCGGTTTTGCCTTTTCTAGAACTTTGTCTTCTTATGTTGTTCATTGTAACAATTGCATGGCATTTCCTTTCTTTGCATTTCCTCTTGTTTCCCTGCAATAATTACAAAAATCAAGCCATTTAATTCCTGCCTAATCCATCATATAAAATTTGTGTAAAATGGAAATATTTTAACAGTTTCGTATAGATTTAGAACAGATAACTGCCAATTATATTCTTTCAATTCACCACAATTTGGCACTTATCAGGGGGTGGAATATAACATCCTGATTTTTTTTTCTTAAAAAGATTTCGCGAAATTTATAATTTCGTGTAATTAAAGTGTATTCGAGACGGTTATTTAGATTGAAAAATTAAATATAAAGGTTTCTTTCTCCAAAATCCTAGTCAAAATAATGGTTTCGTAAGCTCGTGGAGATTTCGCGGGACTCAGATCGATTTTCGATCGATACCGAAATTTTGTCAGGCCCCAAAGGTATCCATAAAATATACTCGTATGGAGATATGTTAACGAATACCTTAACTTGACGGACCTGCCTGAATGGGAAAATTAGTATATCGCAACTATGTGTCTGGAATATTTTTAGGATACCCGTACACGAGCGATTAACGACCAAACACGATCAAACATGATCGAAACTGGTCAGGAAACCTTAGTGGTTATCCTTAACTAAGATATTTATATATAATAATAATATAATAATAATAAAAGAAAATAAAAAATAAAAGAAAAATGTATAGAACAGTGAGGCGTTGGCTTGGCTATAAATAGCCAAAGCCCCAAACTCACTTCGCTGTATTTTCTTTCTTAAGTTTTCAAATTTTGGTTCCGTTTGTGCACACTGCAGTAGTGCTGCCAGATCCGAAAAAATCGTAGGAGCATACCACTGTGGAGGGGATATTATCCACATCAACTCTACCAATTCAAAGCTTGCGTAGGAAGTGGGTAATCCTAGACCCACTGTCTATATGGTTTTCTATGTTATTCTACGTGTTTATGTTTGTGAAATTGATTAGAAAATATTATGTGAAAAATGTAGAAATTAAGTTGTGAAAATGGTTTTGAGTAGTTTTGATGTTAGAAAAGTATAATTGTACTTGTTGGAACATAGGGGAAGCATAAATATGTTTTACAGTGAAAGACTTTGCGAAATATGAGAAAAACAACGCTACGGATGAGTTTATAGCATGTTCATTCGAATGACCTACCATAGTCATTCGAATGACCTACCATAATCATTCAAATGACATTTAAATTTACTCATCTTGGAGCATTTTTATCAGGTCATTCAAATGACTAGCCACGGTCATTCGTATGACCATCAATTTTTACCCACGGAGAGTAATTTTGAGAGGTCATTCGAATGACCTAACCCTGGTCATTCGAATAACACTTCATTTTTACAAACAGAGGGCTAAATTTTCATGTTATTTGAAACACCCCTACTTTTCTGTCTACGCTATAGTCGTAGCACTGATCATAGGGTTGTTATTCCTTTGGTTAGGGTTACTTTTAACCCCTAATCTTAGCTTGGCAAATATCTCTTACTTAAAAATAGGGATCGGTTTAAAACTTTTTCCCCTTCCTTACTAGTTTATGAATGTAGAGCATGTGCGTGCCAAGGGGTTATACCTAATTACAAGAGATAGAGTCCTTTTGGACTTAAACGTTTTAATTTCTAGGAAGGTGTCTTTAATACCATTTGTAACATACATAGTGATATACAATCATTTGGTCCATAATACCATTACACAAATGAATAGAAATGTAGTTTACATCTAATACACTTAGTCGCCAACGGCCTGACTCGACCGTGTGACTGCCACAAGTTACACGCTTATAATCCATGCCGTGCGGGCTTGTCGAACGGTCACACCGTTTGCTCCTCTACGGTGTCTCGGCTCAAAGGCTTCGGTTGCAGGGGAAGTCCTTGTCCATGTTCCAAGGTAAGTTCCGGTCCTCACAGCATGCCACACAGGTTCCTGCCTGGAATCATAACGAAGTGGAGGTGAGAACATTACGTCCTCAGTGCGTTCCATCGGGGAATACCTTTTCGTTTCTCGCTTCAATTATGATCCCACAGCTCAGGGGGTCTCTAGGTGTCATAACCTACTATTACATACTAAAATTCCTATTTATTATTATTTATGCTAAGCCTGAGCAGCTTTATCTATGTTACTAAGTGATCGTAGGGAAATCTAATCTTGCTTAACCTAGTTACAGGGGCTCGTACTTTCTAGACTATATCGTCAGGGCCTTGTGATACTGCATCACGTACCCACGTTCTTATACTCAAGATGTCACCACGTGATGTTCAGTACATATAGACATATATACATATAGCATTCATCAACTAAACTTCATGCATGTCTGGGGAAAAGGGTTCTCTTATGCGCACTGTGGTAGCGTCCTTCTTAGTTCACTATGTCCTTCCACTCTTATAGCCGTGGCCTCAACTACAACCTGCACCGGGCCCACTTGGGGAGGGCGAGGGGCCTGCCTTTTCGACGCGACCAAGTTGGGACTCGTTTACGTTTATGCCAGCTAATTTGGGGCATGTTGTACTCATAGTGCCAACTACTTTGGGGCACATTGTAATCGTGATGCCACTACTTTGGGGCATATTATGCGCGTGACGCCAACTACTTTAGGGCGTATTGTAATTGTGACATGTTCTGTTTTGCCATCCCTTTGAGGAGTGCTTTATTCTGACTCGCCACTACTTTGGGGCACATTACATTTTGTAAAAATCTTCGCTCAGGTCTTAACCTGCGTTTAATCATTGACCAATCCATCTTGCTGGACTGACGAGGGGCTTGTCCATTGGACGTACCAAGAGATAGGGAGTTCCTAACGTACAAAGCTAAGTCAATTCTTCAAGGTATACCGGACCCTTGGCGGCCGGTACCTTCGTAGATCATCGCTTGTTCCCTAGGGTTCAATTATGAGCCTTTAAACGTTAGGTGATACGTCTAGTTATCTACAGTCATCCTAAGACGTAACGACGACTGAGCCCTTATGATGCATGATAATATACTTACAATATCCTTTCAATTCCTTATCGACATTATTTTCCAAGTTCTTGTGCTCGTTGGAACTCATAGGGAAACCAAAGTCTTGAGTTCTCCAGTAGTCATTCGAATGATATAATGGGTTCATTCAAATAACACTGAAATTTGGCTCTTTGGGGGTAAAATTGCTGAGTCATTCAAATGACTAGGATTTGGTCATTCGAATGACCTAGCCTTTTTACTCTCGGATGAGTAAAATTCATGGTTATTTGAATGACTAAGCTTAGTCATTCGAATGACCATGTACAAAACTCATTCACAACGTAGCTTACCTTCAGTTTTCTTTCTAAAATTCATTTCTCACTTTCCTCGGGTTCCAATCTGCACAGTTATATTTTTCTAACTTCAAAACTACTAAAAACCGTCATTTCCATCATGACCTCTATAATTTCTACATATCAATTCCTATTTTTCTTTCGCAAAAATGCACACATAGAATAACACATAAAATCAAATAGACATCGATAATCGGATTACCCACATTTCCAGGCGTGATAGGAAGTTGTCCACACAACTTCCGGGAGCTCCAGGATGATCATGTTATTTTTCCTGAGTCCAATGGCGTGATCATTGCGCGCGAAATTGGACATAGCGCCCGCATAACAGACTGAGAAAAATGAAATGGCACTGAGGCCATTCATATGTATATATAAGCCTCAGGGTGGCCTTGGCTTCTCTGAGAAGCCACCCCTTTTTCCTTTTATTTCTCTTTTATTTTCTTAAACTATCTTTTAAGCCAATTCACTGTTTTGCCCTTTGCTTTATTTGCTATTTCCTTTTTTCTCCTTTGCTTTATTTTTCCTTTTATATCCTTCATCTTTTTAGTTATTTCCCCTTTTGCCTTTTCTTTATTTTCCTTTTACTAACCGTGGGATTAATCTCCCAATTCATAATATATTATTTTTGTGATCATGTTTGTTCACGCTTTGTCTCTAAGTGTTCACATCTAAAAGTCCTAAAAATACTTCCAACACATCGTTATGACCCACTAATTTTCCTTCTCTGTTATTAAATTTTTTTTGGGGCTTTCTTAAATTTATTTTCACATTAGAATATTTTACGAACTCCTTCGAGTCACAGAATTTAATATAATACTAATCGAAAATTACCCCCGGCTTCACAAAACTCCGCAAAACTACCAAACTAATATTTTAAATTATTATTTTAGGGATTAAATTTGATAATTTACTTTTCCAAGTTTAATAATTTGCTTACTTTTGTTTATTGGACGAAATTTGCCTAGGGAAAAAATTTGAGATGTTACATTATTCGAATGACTAAGACCTGTCATTCGAATCACCACTGAAGAACTTGATATTTTGGCTTTCCTACATGTTCCAACAAGCATAGAAACTTGAAAAATCATATATGCAAATAACGATGGATTTATTGTGTTTGTGAAATCATGCATCATGAGGAATCACCTAATGACGCCAAAGATCATAATGGAATATAGGAAACAAGGGTAGGTTCTAAAGAAAAAGATAATGATGAGTTTTTGTAGTTGGTATGAAACAGTGGTTTACAAACAAGGTAAAGAGTATACGGCCCGGTTCCGGCTTAGCCATGAGGGCGACCCCTCTCTACCCGGGTAGGGGGTGGAGTTTTGTTGCCTCGAAGAACAAACAGTGAGGTAGGTCGTACATCACCATGGGGATGACGGTCCTGAGGTGTACGAGGAGGTGTGATACGAGTCGGTAATGATAAACGATACGATACCATGCCTGGCGGGCATGATGACTGGTCCCATGCATTGATCCCGTGCCTAATCGGCATGATGAACAGTCCCCTGCATTGATACCATGCCTGGAGTGCATGATGAACTGTCCCATGCCTGGCGTGCATTGTGGAATGATCCCACGCAACATAGGCGTGATGAATGGTTGAGTATGTATATGCATGCATGTGTCGGTATCTACGGTTACGTTGCATAGGTGTATGACGGTCAGGAATAGAAAGCCCAAGAACCTAGAAGTAAGTAAAGAAAGATTAGATTCCCCGATCACCGAGTAAAGTAGATAAAGCTACTCAGGACCTAGGCCAAAGATAATAATCAGTAGGAGTTTAGTATGTGTTCCGAAGTATGCACCTCGGTACAAGCTCTGGATCCTGAGGTTCGGGGCTGGGATGAAGACNTAAGCTCATTTTCCTCTTTTGCCCTTTGCTCCATTCTTCGAGGGATTATTCTTCAATTAATTATGCTTACATCCATCTTTAGAAATATATTATAAACCTACAAACTTGGGGAATTTAGTTAGATAATTCTTTAAAACAGATGCAAATAAGTGCCATTTTAATAGTTGAAAATTGTGTAAATTGGGCACTTATCAGGAGGTAATCATCGAATATAATAAGTGCAACCACCCTCTCTTTCTAGAGTGGCGAGGGATCAAACCTATGAGTGATCAGGCGTGGACATGTTTAGATCAGCCCTATGACTCGATCTGGTCTCTCTTTCCTCTTTAAGTGGGGCCCACTACTTCCGTTGTGCAGGCCTATGCCTGTTTTCCATACCTGGGCCTATGCCCGTTTTCCGTACCTGGGCCTATGCCCGTTCCTGTCGTGCTCAGTTTTCTCTACCTGCGTTGCTCGTAACCAATTCAACGTGCCAAATTGGTGAGGGGCATGTCTGTAAGACGTGCCAAGAGAATAGGGAGTTTCCTAATCATATAACTATTGACTCTGACTGAGGCCATCCGAATCCTTGGTGATTAGGGGCCTTGGTTCTCTGCTTTATTCCCTAGGGTTCAGTTATGCACCTTTAAGATTTCGTGAATACCTCTAGTGATCTGGGGTCGTCCTAACTCCTATGACGACCATTTCCCCATGATGCATGCTTTCATGTACCAAAATAGACATACCCTGACTCATTGGACTCCTTGGAACTACTAAAATCTCAAGTCCCTCAGGCTTCATTCGAATGTCTAAGGTATCATTCGAATGAACCCCTGTGAGTTCTTTCATTCGATTGAAATATGGTTTCAATCGATTGAAACCTTCTGAGTTCTTTCATTCGAATGAACTTGGGATTCAATCGATTGAAAACCTAGGTTTTTCTTTCATTCGATTGAATAAGGATTCAATCGATTGACAGCTCAAAATTTGCTTTCATCCGATTGAAAACTCCATTCAATCGATTGAAAGTTGATTGAATAGGGTCCCGAGACTTCAGTTCTCATTTTCTCCAGAGGTTTACTATTCCTAGGGTTCCAATCAGTACAGTTATGCATTTCATTCATTAAAATTTCCCAAAACCCTTCTCACCCTACATTTCCCCAAAATACTACTAAACATTTTTACAGTCCAATAAACAGAATAACACATACACAGTTAAAACTTAAACCACATAGACAGTGGGCTTTAGAGTTACCCACTTCCTATGCAGGTTTGGAGTTGGTAGGTAGATGGGGGAGAAAATCCTCGTCGCAATGATATGCTCCAAGAAATTTTCAGAAGTCCGGTAGTACTCTCGCGATGTGCTCAAACGGTACTAGAAAAATTAAAAATTGAAGGAAGTTCGGCAACTTTCTAAATTTTTCTTTTCTGCCTCAGGGGGCCATTTATAGTCGTGGCCCCCTTCCCTTTTTAATTAATTCTTTTAATTATTAATTAATTATTATTTTATTATAGCTATTTAAAATATTTTAATCCCTGTTCCGTTTCCGTCACCTTTGACTGCTTCTGGCCCACACACGGGCTTCCAGAAAATACACCAAACCTACCTCTATTATCTGCAAAATTTTTCGGTCAGGATGGCGGGCCGAAACAAGGTACCCGGGCACTCGTTTCAGTCAGCCAATTCTTCGCAGATAGATCTCTTTGGTTCTCAACCGGATTCCCTTTTTTTCCGAAACTAAGCACGAACCTCACGGGGCCTAATGAGAGCATAACCTCCTAGCTTTCTTCCCAATTTAAGGGGAACAAGTCCCGCCATTCACTTCTCTCATCCCTTGACTCGGGTTACTCTATGATTTTAGCTAAGTCAGAGTTAATAATTTTGCAACACCCTTCCTAAGGGAAAATCGGGATGTTACAACCAAGGCCTGGGCATTTGAATGACTTGTTTCTGTGACCTCTAAAATGCTAATTTGCATGATTCATTCGAATGACCCTAGACCCGTCATTCGAATGACTTTGGCAGCGGTCAATCGAATAACCACTAACCTGTAACAGGTTCTGATGGTTTTGCTTGATTCCCATCCATGCACCAACCCTTTCTCATTTGTAAAATAACAAAACAACTCACATAGATCACCAAAAGGTGAGTTAGACCTAACTCCCCACCTTCACAGATGGTTGGATGTTGGACAAAGTGCTTGAGAATCCAAGCTTGCTTTCTCCTTTCACCAATATGAGAAACTTGGGAAAATGACGATGATGATTCAGCTTTGGGAAATCTTTTTGGTCAGGAGGATGGTGTTGTTTCTCTTGTCTATGGATGGAAGAAAATGTAGGGAAATGAAAATTTTTGGTGGTTTCTTTGGGGGCTTGACTCTTTGGTTATGGAGAGGAAATTGTAGGGAATGAGATGATGGAAGAAACATGAGAAAGGGAACTACTGGTGCTTCGGTGGCTAAGGGAAATTATAGGGAAAATTTTGAATAAATGAATTGAGTGTAATGATGAGTGAATAGTGGAGAGTATGGCTCATGGTAAGGTGATGTTAAGTGTGTAAGATAGTGGTTATCGGGGTTATGGTGATGTGATCTTACAAAACTGATTAGGAAAGTTTTCGCCAAAATTCATCCCGTGTTCGGTCGTTAACTGTCCGGTTACGTGTATGTACATGTGCGCGAAAAATTAACGGACGATGTGGAAATTATCTAAACCTAATTGTGCATTTATTAAGCACTTAAAATAAGAAATTGGCATTTACCTAGGATGTTCTAAATTTTTCCTCAGTAAAAAGTGTGTTTTTATGGGTACAACCGGTACGTGCTTAAATTTCGGTAACAATTGAGAATCGTTACGAAAGTCATTTAAACACGGAATTACTATCCGCAAACAAATTCCAAGAAGGTTTTTAATTTAATTTACGGTACTGTCAACTCGTAGATTGATTTGGATAGAGACTGAAAATCAGTCTAGTTTTCTGTGAATTTTCCAGCGAGATGTCGAAACCCTGATTGACCGGGATTTCTACGGGTTAAACGTGGCCGTCTAATTTTCTTGTCCTTCCTTTAATCGGACAGTAATTATTTATTTGACAAGATTTCCATAAGAAAAAATCTGAGATGTTACAACTACCACACTGGTTCAAGCTTAACCTAAGGAAAATAAGGATTTATTCTGATGGTGGCGATGGTCACCTAATGAGTACATGGAGGAAAGGAAGCATGTACCCCGATAGAAACCTTCATGGGCACATAAGAGGACCCCTATTAGTTCCTGCATGCATGGTATTCTTGAGTTACATATGGGAAAAGTTCAAGTTCAGAATGCTATATATGTTTATGCCATAGGGCAAACAAAACCTAATTCGGTATCACGGGTATTTCACACAAGTTTACGTAAAGTACGAGTAAGCATGATCTAGTGTCACGAGATGTTTAAGTGGTTAAGATTAGAAAGCATGATACCATAAAAGTAGGTAATACAAGATTAGTTTTCCCTTCGTCACCTAGTAAATAGATTAAATTGCTCAAGATTAGTATGGTCTATGTAACACCCCTAGGTAGCTGCTTACGCTTAAGTCGTATGCAATGCTCACTAGGTGACACATGGTCCATCACATATATTCACAACAACTCACATAAGTATTATAATAATTTACATATACACGACATGTCCGTCCAAATACATTGTTCTTTCCGCAAAATAAAGGTTATCTAACGCGCAACTCCCTTAGTCCATCCACAACAACCTCTACGCCTTGCTCCCTCAGATGTCGGCTTCTTGCGACCATCATTCACAGCTACTCCTGCTGCTTAGCGTAAACATCGTCTGCCCCTGGAATCATGAGCAAGTGAGGGTGAGAACATTTCGTCCAGAGTGGGATACCTTAGTGTAACATCCCGCATTTTTCCTTAGTGAAAAGTTCGTCAAAATTCAATAAAATAAATTCTAACACAATTTAGAAAGGTTACAGAAGGATTTTTAGGGTTAAGAATGTCCAAGGAACCTAGGGCTGCGGTTATAGGAAATTCCGCAGACAGCAGAACGGTCCGGTTCGGACACCGGCAAGCGAAAATGGGCCGAAAGTATCTGTAAAGAATACTACCCCAGAGGAAAAATCACAAGTGCCTTAAACTAATGATATTCCCATGTAGGGGGAAATTAGAGGATCGTGCGCGATGGTACAAGCAGAATATTTTTCGGACGACCGTGCGCGATGCACCGGCACTGCGAGTGATAAAAAACGAGCGAAATAGAACCGGGAAAAGTCAAATTTCCCAATTCCCACGTGACCCAATCTGATTGCCAAGGAAATTAATTTAAAATTCCATTTACTACTCATTGATGTGACATATAGATTATCATTTGAATTAATTAATTTTTGAAGAAAATAAAAAGGGCAATTTGGTAAATAAGCATAAGGGCAAAAAGGTAATTATGGGAGGCAGAATTTCATCTATAAATAGCCAGCCCCTAAGCAGAAAAAATTAGAAAAATTCCTATCCTAGCCGAAACTCTGTCCGTGTGCTCCGTGATTTCGCCGAAGAAACTCTGCCGGAAAGCTTGGATCGCACCCTACGTGTGGAGGACGACTCTCCCACTTTTCCCTCACCACCGGACAGCCCCCAAGAAGTGGGTAACTATGGCTACTCACCTCTTTGGTGGTTGTGTTTGCTTATGTGTGTGTGTATGCTTCTATGTATGTATGTTTATGTATGTTAGAACTTTGGCTAGGTTTAGGAAGATGATTCTGAAGGGTCTTGTGACCTGGACTAGCTAGGATTTTAATGGTTGGAATATGTGTGAGAACCTCAAGGAGTGTCCATGATAAAAGAGGAAAAGAAAGGGAAGAAAACGATGCATTCGGTTTCAGCCTCGCCCAGGTACCGCTGAGCGGCCCCAAGTGCCACTGAGCGGAATGCATCAGGAAGCAAGTTTTTGAAACGTGAACTCCAGGGCGCTGAGCGGCCTGAAGGCCACTGAAGATAAGGATGGAAAGATATTTTTGAAGGATAAGGATGGAAAGATATTTTTGAAAATTGAGCCCCAGCCTGCTGAGCGAAAGGAGTTACCGCTGAGCAAGATGAGCTTAGAGCACTGAGCGAACAAGAGGTTCTGCTGAGCGGCCTGAGACTTGAACGTCTTATGGAAGCTGTCTTGAGGCACATAGTCCAACCAGTTATGATTTTCATGATGTATAGGATTGAAATATATGAACTATGTGATGTAATAGGTAGAACTTCATGCATTGTACTTATGGAAATGATATGTTAGCATGTCTTGCATCATGTTAAGGTATTCCTAGAGGATTAGAGATTAATCAAGTAACGAGTAAAGATTATAATTGAAATGAACCTTAGGGAACAAGTCATGCCATGCTATGAGAAAAGAAAGAAAAGAAAAAAAGAAATGTTGTAAGAAAGAAAAGATAATGATATGATGAGATGCTATAAGTACAGGTACAGGACGTGACATCACATAAGTCCAACTAACGATCCCACTTCAGTAGAGTCGCAAGGGCATACCGAAGGTGGAAGCCCGCCACAGGTGGTGTCGCAAGGGCATACTTAGAGGTGTGCGATTACCACACCTAGCAATGTCAACAGAGGACATGCTAAGGTGGGGGTACGATACCAGCCCACTTCCGAGGTGTCAAGAGAGGGCACGCGGAAGGTGGAAGCCCACCGCAAGTAGGTAACAGAGGACCTACCTGGGGGTGTGCGGGTATCCCGTCAAGTAATGTCAACAGAGGATATACTATGATGAGGATATCGAGTACCATGCTCGGTCGCGTCGCCAGGGCCGTCCCCTCACCATCCAACAGTGGGTGGTTGTTCATATAGTTGATCGATGCATTCCTCTTATGAGCTTTATGTGGTTAGCTACCACACCTGTTAGAGCGCTGCCGGGTTGTCAACAATAATGAATGCAAGTAGGTTGTAGTCGAGGCCACGACTACAAGAGTGGAAGGGCTCAAGAAAGAGGAAAAGTAAAGCAAGAGAAAAGTAAAGAAAGAGGAAAGTAAAAGTAAAGTATGAATTTAAGAAAGAAAGAAAGAAGTATAGTATGTGATGTATGAATGAATATATGTATGTAATGTATGCAAGAATGTATGTGAGAAGATAATTAAAATCATGTAAGTACCATCAAGAGGATGCTCGAGACGGCTATGTATATATGCGATAGACAGTCATAAGCATGAGAAATTAGTAAGCAAGAGTAGTTCCCCTATCACTTAGTAACGTAGATAAAGCTGTTTAGGACTTTAGGCCAGATAATAATCAGTAGGAATGTTAGTATGCATGCTCACTTAGAAACAGCTGAACGGCCTGGAGTATAACTAAATGAACCACGAGATTACCGAGCTACAGTTTCCACTGAGAACCTACCGTTCTCAACCCCACTACCTTATGACTCCAAGGACACATGATGAGTCTTACTACGAGGATGTGGTCGAACCGGCCGAGGAACTATGAGGCAGTCCAGACTAGCCAGGGACACCAAAGCCAGCCAGAGCGAGTATTTTGTTGGGGGAATACTGAGTAGTGTTACGGTAGCCCTTGTATTTTGAGACTATGTATTTTGAGACTATGTATTGTATATGATGAACATGTAGTTTGTACGTTATTTATTGTAATTATACCTATGTGACTTTTGTGATGGACCAAAATGAATGCACGGTTATGCTTTACTATTACTCGACTATTATTCGCTAAGCCTAAAGGCTTTACCGCTTGTTATAATTGTTCTTTCTGACGTATGGCTCCTATTTTTACGCAATAATTGATATGATGGAAAAGTTTAAAATCGGTCCCTATTTTCCTAAATGACTATTTTCCAAAAGTACTACTGGACTATAAGTATTCCCACCAGGTAGTAAACAACCTAGTGAGCTTTGCGTACGACCTAGGCGTAGGCAGTTAGCTAGGGTGTTTCATGTAACACCCTAGCTAACTGCATACCTTCGAGTAGTACACAATGCTCACTAGGTTGTTGCTCGTTTGGTGGGATTACTCATAGTCCTTTATTATCTTTCAAAAATACTAGGTTAAGTAAAATACAGACCATTTTAAAACTTTTCTATTGGTTACTTTATTTGCAAAGTATGAGCTGCGTGTGAATCAATGCATATAATACAAACGATAGTGCTTAAGCTTAAGAGTGATAGTCATTACTGGCATACATAAGTACATAAACAAGTATCTGGTCCATCACAATTACAACCAACCAAGTATCATAATAGTTTACATATACACATCAAATACATCAAAATACATATCAAAATATATATCAAAAAGCATGGCCTTCCGCTAATCCGCCCTCGGGCCATCACTGCTCTGCTGGTAACTCCTCGGTTGGCTCTTCGTAGCCCTCATAGTCTTCGCCTGCTCCTGGAAGCATAAGCGAGCGGGGTGAGAATAGTCGTCCTTAGTGGTTAACCTTGGTGTGGGGGTACTTCTTTACTCACTTAGGAACCAGGCCGCTTAGGTGTTTCTAAGTGAACATGCATACTAACATCCTACTGATTATTATCTGGCCTAAAGTCCTGAACGACTTTATCTACTTTACTAGGTGACTGGGGATCTAGTCTTTCTTATCTAAGTTCTCGTGCTTGTTAACTTTTCTCGCGTATATACATAGCCGTCTCGAGCGTTCTCTTGACGGTACTTACTTCATACATATACTTACATGCCTTATCGTAACTTATATATCATATACTCATTCATATACTCATTCATCACATCATTACATATTCATTCATTTCATACTTTATGCATGGGGTTCTCTTACGCATACCGGCTCACCCGGGTTAGCGTCCTTTTTATCATCTTGATCCTCTTCCCGGCTAACTAATGGACTGGGCGTCGCATCCCTCCGGCTAACTACTGGACCAGGCGTGCGACCTTTTTATCTTCTTTATCATCTTCCCGGCTAACTATTGGACCGGGCGTCGCATCCCTCCAGCTAACTACTGGACCGGGGGCGACCTTTCATATAGGTGTGACGTCACCCTTTCTCATTCATCTTTTCTTTACTTTCTTTCTTTCTTTGCTTTCTTTTCTTTCATCATTATGTACCAATCCACCCTTTTTGGGGACTGGTGAGGGGCGTGTCCGCCAAGAGATACTTACTATCATATAACTACATACTTGTTCCCTAATGTTCAATTATGATCTTTAAGCATTAAGTGATTAACCTTTAGTTCTCTAAGGTTGTCCTAACACTTATTGACAACCCGGTCCTCATAGTGCATGATATCATAATATGACACATAATCACATAGTGATTTATAGCATAATATATACATATATATATATATATAATTTCCCCAAGGTTCAGTGCTTGGTCTGGCGTGAGCCTGGCCTGTGAGCCTGGCCTGTAAGCCTGGCGCGAGCCTGGCGGGTGCCTGGCGGGTAAGCCTGGGTAAGCCTAGCGTGAGCCTGGCAGGTAAGCCTGGCCGGTAAGCCTGGCGTGCGCCTGGCGGGTAAGCCTGGCGTGAGCTTGGCGGGTAAGCCTGGCGTGCTGATGGTCCCAGCATCAGTTTCGTGAACTTTTTTAGAATTTCCACCCCACACAGTTCCAGTCAATACAATTATATTTTTCTAACATTAAAACTACTCAAAATCATTTTGACAACTTTACCCCTATATTTTCACATAAAATCTACTAAATCAGTTTATCAGATATAAGCACATAAAACAACATAAATATCCACATAGACAGTGGGCATAGGGTTACCCACCTCCTAAGCGTTTCCTGACTCGGTAGAAATGAAGAGAAAAATATCCTCTTCACAATGGTATGCTCCTCCTATTTTTCCTGAGTCCAGCAGCGTTACCGCGATGTACATAACCAGAACCGAAAACGTATGAAAAAAGAGAAAATTTTGGAGACAGTGAAGCCTCGGGGGCATGGCTTTTATAGCCAAAATTTTGGCCCCCAAAAATAAAAGAAATAGAAAATAAAGAAAAAGGATAATTTTACATTTAATGCATTAAATGCATTCATCCCCTCGCAACCCCATTGACCACGTGGTCAATTGCCATTTCCTCAGCCTGTCTCCGTTTCGATCACGTTTGATCGCGTTTGATCGTTGTTCGCTCGTGTACGGATATCCTAAAAATATTTCGAACACATATCCGTGATCTACGAATACTTCCAGTCAGTAGGGTATCTTGAGTTGAGGTATTTGTGAATTTAATGCCCGGAGGTAAATTTTCACAGATACCTTAAGTGTCCACAAAAATTTCAGTTTTTGGAGAAACTTGGAACGAACCTCGCAGCACTCTGCAAGATCAAGAAACAACTACTGGACTCGGGTTCGGAAGCAGTTAATTTTCTAAATAATTTTTCCAGTCCCCATAGTCGTCCTGATTGTGCCTTTACTTAAGCCAAATTGTGGATTTTTGCAAAATCTTTGTATGGGGAGAAATTGGGATGGTACATTTCACTTAGCGTAGGGGTTATTTCCTTATCTCGGTTATGATCCAGACCACTCAGGAGCTTTCTACGTGTTCATGCATACTAGATCCCTACTGATTATTATCCTTCATCCTAATCTTGAGTAGATTTACCTGTTTTGCTAGGTGTCGAGGAATCTCTAATCTGTTTCTTTTCTATGGCTTCGTGCTTATTAACTTTACTCGCTTGACTTGCAACGTTTATATAGGCCGTCTTGAGCATTCTCTTGACAGTACTTAAATGCTATATCTACTTACATACATATATTCATACATCGCATATCTTATGCATGAGGGGAGTTGGGGTTCTCTTACGCTTCCAGTCAAATTAGGGGACCGGGGTTGCGTCCTTCTTGTTACGTTGTCCTCCACCTTTGTAGACGTGGCCATCTGGCTACAACCTGCTTCTAACTCCCATATTGACGACGACCAAGCAGCGCTATAAGATGAGTGGTTGCGAACCACCAATGGAAAACTAGGGTCCATTTATAGACTATCAATAGGGATAACCATCCACCTAGTAGGATGGCGAGGGGTCGATCCTCTCCATGCGACCAGGCGTGGACTCGTACATCATTATCATTACGTCATCATCATCATCATCGTGTAGGCTAGACGTCACCCTTACATACATTCATCTTTCCTTTCTTTCTTTCCTTCTTTTCTTTTCATCATAAAGACTGGTCTTGAACTTGCGTTAACATCATTGACCAATCCATCTTGTTGGACTGGTGAGGGGCTTGTCCGTAGACGTCCAAGAGAGGGGATAATCCTAATCATATAACTACGTACTTTCTTCAAGGTATACCGGACCCTTTGTGGCCGGAACCTTCTTAAGGCATCATTGTTCCCTAGGGTTCAATTATGCTCTTTAAACTTTAGGTGATAATTCTGTATTTATCTACAGTCGTCCTAAAACCTTAACGGCGACCAGGTCCTCATGATGCATGTTTTCATAAGTACCATAAGTTCATGGTTACTTTCATATACAATCTTTAGGATTCTAGTGCTTGTTGGAACATGTAGAAAAGCTAAAATATCAAGTTCTTCAGTGGTCATTCCAATGACTAGCTGAGTTATTCGAATGACACTAGAATTTTGCTCCCGTTTTGTGCTTTTTGCAGTGTCATTTGAATGACCATGCCAGGTCATACGAATAACCTGCTAAAATGGCTCCTAGATGAGTAAAATTTAGGGTCATTCGAATGACTATGCCAGGTCATTCGAATGACCTTGCCTTAAACTCATCTGTAGCGCTGTTTCTTGCACAAATGCTATCTGAAACTTATATTTTTCATTTGGGACCTTCCCACAGTTCCAACAGACACTATAACACAGTTTTCCAGCTTAGAAACATATAAAATAATCATTTCATAATATTCCCTACATTTTCTAAATAAAATTTACTACATTATATCTTCAGATACACACATATAAAATAACATTAAACACCACATAGACAGTGGATCTAGGGTTACCCACTTCCTAAGCGTATTTTGATTGGGTAAAGTTGATGTGAAGAATTTCCTATGAACGTTGGTGTGCTCCTATGATTTTTCTTGACTCCGGCAGTGGGGCTGCAACACCCTAGCTAGTTGGCCTATGCTTAAGTCATAGGTTTCCCTGGCTAGGTGGTTGTATGCTGGTTGCGAACTACTACTGTTCTAGATTACTGACTGAAATTAAGGTTACGGAAAATACGAGCCAATTTGAGATTTCTTTACAAGTACGGTTGTTAAGAAAATAATGAGCCATGCGGATAACATAACGTATAGCGACGTAACTAAAAGATAAGAGAGTGCGAGTACATACCTATAGCGTGGAGCTTTATCGGTAGAAAGTACACCTAGGTGCCCGAATGTACATAACACACCATTATATTACAATACATAAGTTTATACAGTCAGATGGTCATACATATCAGCCGGCATAAAATACAAACACATTGTCTACAATAAAACTACGTACACGAGCGGTACTGCTCGCTTCGTGTACGGTACAGGTCCTATCCCTACTCTCTGGTCCTGCTGTCTGCCACCTACTCAGAGTCTCCTAGGCGCTCCAAGGGCTCCTCCTCCTCCTCGCTACTTGGGTTCGTCATTGCAGAAAAGTCACATGGGACGAAGCGGCGTGGCCGAGCTGAGAGTACTCTCTTTCTGGCCGTGGTCCTGCAGCCTTGGGCTCGGACCGTCAGAGTAGACGCACCGGGGTCTGTGACTGGCATCGGGGCTGGTGTGGGGGTCGGCTCTAGCTCCGATGAAGGCATCTCCTCATCACCGTTAAGGCGGATCGGGTCTCGGTTACTGTTCCTGGACGCTCATCAATCCAGATCGGGTTCATCGGTTATGTCCTTGGGGCTCCGAGTCTCTGTCTAGGAGAATGATCAGGCTCATCCGATAGACGCGCATGTGCAAAGTTGCTCGTCTCGAGAAGGGTGTCTGTGCGGTAGTTGCGCATATGGGTGTGGGTGAATAGCCATACGTCCTTTGCTGGTGGAGATGTCATGGGTGCAAGCTGGATCCATAACCGAGACGGGGTGAGAACCCTTGGTCCTCAGTGGGTTTCCGTGGCTATCAATGGTTCATTTACTCGGGTATCCTCCAGGCAATTCAGGGGCTTTCTAAGTGATCATGTGTAACAACCCAAATTTTTCCCTTATGGAGATTTCGCTTAAATCCTAATTTTGCTTAATTAAAAGCGCATTAGAGGCGATTATTTAGACTGGGAAAATTATTTAGAAAATTAATTGCTTTCAAATGTCAGTCAAATAATTGTTTCTCGATCTCGCGGAGTGCCGCAAGGTCTGTGCTAAATTTTGCTGAAAATCGGGATTTCGGTAGGTGCCTAAGGTATCTGTGAAAATTGTCCCTAGGTAATTTATTCACGAATACCTTAACCTGACATACTCATATGATCAGGAAAAAAATTCGTAGATCACGGATATATATTTAGGATATTTTTCGGAGAATCGTGAGTGGGCCAGAAGTGGTTAAAAACGACTGAAATAGAATAAGAGCTAGGATATTTATAATAAACTAATAATAAATTAATATAATTTATTAATATATATATATATATATATATATATAAATAGCAAGCAGGGGGCCACGGCTGTAAAGGGCCCCCTGGTGAAAAGAGAGAAGAGGAAACTTTACCTGCTTCCTTCAGTTTTCCCCATTTCTAGTACCGTTCGTGCACATCGCGGGAGCGCTACCGGACTTCGAAAAAATTCCCGGAGCACGCCATGGTGAAGAGGAAAATCGGCACAACAAAGCTACCGGAGCAGAATCGCCGTTTGATGTGGGTAACCCTAAGCCCACTGTCTATGTGGTTTAGTTTTTAACTGTATATGTGCCTATTTGTATATTTGACTGTA
>QANU01084266.1:15180-74389 GCA_003254905.1 Nissolia schottii | reverse complement strand
GTATGTATGCAAGTATGTATGTATTTATATATGTTTATGCATTATGTATCGTCAAGGGAGCGTCCCGAGACGAATATTATGTCTTTAGCAGTAACGTAAAGTTAATGAGCACGAGAACCTAGATAAGAAAGACTAGATCCCCAGTCACCTAGTAAAGTAGATAAAGCCATTCAGGACTTAGGCAAAGACAATAATCAGTAGGGTATTAGTATGCATGACACTTAGAGGTATTCCTGGGTGGCCTGGAAGATAATGGAGTAATGAACGATAGATAACCGCGAAGGGACTCCCACTGAGAACCTACTGTTCTCACCCCCACTCCTTATGGGTCTAGGTATGCTAAGCGAAGGGATCGACGAGCGACCGCAACAGGACAGTTCCCAGCCGAAGCCAAGTGAAGACGTCAGCCATAGGTTGATAGATATTTTGTACTAGGATTTATGACTACTGTTAATTGTTTGTATCATTATTTATTAATAAGCAGTGTGTAATTATATGTTGGACCTTGAATCGTACTTATATGTATATTTATATTTCTCTAGCTTGTCACTACCTTAACTGACAGGTTCGCTAGCCTTTGTATATATATGTTTCCTTGTTCACGCACGGCTCCTAATTTGCAAATTGATACCGTAAAAGAGTGATTTTCAAAATGGTCCATATTTTCAAGTAAGAAATATTTTCCAAGCTAAAAGTAGGGGCTAAAAGTAACCCAACCAAAGAAGAAAACAACCTAGTGAGCATTGTTTACTACGTACGGTTAAACAGTTAGCTAGGGGTGTTTCATCATGCATACTACGAACCCTACTAATTATTATCTTTTGCTAAAACCCTGAACAACTTTATCTAAGTTAGCTAGGCGACTGGGGCACTAGTCTTTCTTACTAAGTTCACGTGTTTTTTGACCTTACATTTCAGTTACAATTCTACTAATCGTCTCGGGTCGTTCCCTTGACGTTACATAATGCATAAACAATTATAAATACATATTAACTTATATACAAACATTCATTCAATCACAAATATATAATTACATAGTGCATGGGGGCATTGGGGACCTCTTACGCGTACCGGCTGACCGGGTTAGCGTCCTTCTTCTCCGCTCTGGCACATACCGGCTGGCCGGGTTAGCGCTTTTTCCTCTACTTCCTCCTTTTTCGGTCCATCCTCTACCTTCCTTGTGTCATTAACCTCTTCGAACCAATCCACCCTTGGGCGACTGACTCGTTAACCAATCCTCACTGGTGGGGACGGGCAAGGTAACACATCAACCAATCCAACTTTGTGAATTGGTGAGGGGCTTGTCTGTAAGACTCTGCTAAGAGTGGGCTTCCTAACATATAACTATATATGCGTTCCCTAGGTTCCATTATTATCTTTATACATTAGGTGATTAATCTCTAATTCTCTAGGATTGTCCTAACACCTATGCACAACCCATTCCTCATGATGCATGCTCTAATACACAATAATGGACTCATCCTTACTCATTGGATCCCTTGGAACCACCAAAGTCTCAAGTCTGGCCAGGTTTCATTCGAATACTTGTAAGGGCATTCGAATGAAATCCCTCGAAGTTCTTTCATTCGATTGAAATGGGTTTTCATTCGACTGAATCCCTCTGCATTCTTTCATTCGAATACTTGGGGATTCATTCGATTGAATTCCGGAAATTTGCTTTCATTCGACTGCAGGGGAATTCATTCGAAGGAAAGCTCATTTTGGCTTTCATTCGACTGAAAACCTTGTGTATTCGAATGAAGGCTGAAAAAATTGCCTCCCCGAGACTCCAGTTCTCAATTTCCACTATTACTTCAGTTCTCAATTTCCACTATTTCTAGGATTTCAATAAGTATAGTTTTGCGTTTCATTTCTCAATATTTCTCAAAACCCTTTTTACCCTATATCTCCCAAAATACTACGTAACAGTTCTACAGTCAGATACACAGATATACACATATACAGTTAAAAATTAAACCATATGGACAATGGGCTTAAGATTACCCACATCCTATGGAGATTCCGAATCGGTAGTCTTAAAGGGGAGGATTTCCTCTTCAGGATGACGTGCTCCAGTGATTTTTCTGAGGCTTCAGCACAAAACCTAAATGTGTCGGAACGAGACGGGTGTTTGTGAAAAAGGCTCAGCTCTCTGTTCTTCTCAGTTCTCTCTCTCACGGACTCATCTCTCTCGCCCTCACCTCACAGTCTCTCACGACCGTCGGCGCGCCCGACTTTGCTGAGCTTGCCGTCGCCGCGCCTGCCTCGTCCCTGCTCTATCGTCATCACTGCACCCTTGTCGTTGCGCTCGCACCATCGCTGCACTCGTCGTTGTTGCGCTCTTTGTCGTTGCGCTCGTCGTCGCTGTGAGAGTTCAACGTCTCCGTCACTGAGTTGCACGGCTTCCGTAGCCGCAACATCTTCCCCCTTAGTAAGCCTACTCCTTTGTTATGTTACTAGAATAGCACCAAAATCCAGGGGTGCCATAATCTTGAAGTAGTGTGGGAAGAAATTAAAAGGGTTATTTAACTTAATTAATTTCACTTTGCAAGAAAATCAGGCTTTGAGTTGTGTATAGGCTAACAGGCTAGGAAGGTGGTACTATCTATGGTGTAGGCTAGTAGAGTGCTTCAATGGGTTTATATAGTATGGTAAGGCTAAAGAACAGTTTATTATATGATCTCAGATCCTGACGAGGAAGCAAAAATGAAGTATCCTTTTTTGTGGTACGGAATTGCTGTATTGATAACAACTAAGGTACCAGTTTGGTCCAAAGGAACCTTCCCTCTTTTTGGCACTTTTTGGCCCGGTCCAAACCCGGATTTTAATTCGGCCCAAAGATGATCGGGTTTAGGGTTGGGTTTGGGTCCTCAAAATTGGCCCGGTCTAAATATAAGTCCTGGTTCGGGTAAAGGCCAACTCGGCCCATGAACACCCCTACGTGTGGATTTCCTATTCATGTTGTTTTGTGAATCAAGTTTGACGTTGATAAATGATATTCTTTTGCTGTTTTGATTCTTCTCTTTGTTCCTACATATTGATTTTGGATTTGAAATGGATTGTTGGCATGACTATCCAAAATGACTGAAAAAAGAAACCATATTTTTTTCTTTACAAAAGCAACCCCTTTATCTGCCTTTATGTATTTCATGTGTCCACAAAGTTGAAGGGATAAGGAGTTTGTCATCCCATTTCAACTCTGTTGCTGCAATGTATCATGTTGGGGCCCAAAACAATTACTTGTTCCATTAACCGAAACCAGTATTTACTGTCTTTCTAATATCAACCAAGGGGCCCAAAAGCTCGTACGTATACAGGTGGTTATGGCATCTTCTGCAGCCTCGCGGCTAAGCAATATTCAGCGGCACTTGGATTTTTCAGCAGACACAAGCAATAAGGTAAGCAATATGGATTGGTTTGTTGCACCACCGTGTATGCCCTTTTCTCACTTGTGATGATGTTGCACCCTTCTAAACTCTATTCATCATTGGCTCCTTGTGGAGTGAAATATGATGGATTCATCAGGAAAGTGGTAACATAAATGGGTTTGATATAGGCTGCGGGAGCCGATGCAATTGGAGGGTCAATCAAGGTGAAGGTAGCTTTGGAGGTTTCTGAAGCGTTATCACAGGGGCGTGCTGTTGTGGCTCTGGAGTCCACAATTATTTCACATGGTTTTCTATATATCCTATTCTTCTAATATTTTGTAGAGCAATATAATCTTCACTGACTAAAGAGTGTGTGGGTCATGTTAGTCCTAAGAAATGAAAATCCCATCATAATCACTTAGAATTAATAATGTTGGTAATAAAAAGGACTAATACAATTGACATTTTGACTTCTTAGGGACAAATTTGGGGATTTTTCTACTACATATTTTCCCTTTCAAAAACCCATTAACTAAGTATTTGGAAATGTGCTCTTGTTTGTAGGGATGCCATATCCTCAAAATTTGGAAACAGCGAAAGAGGTGGAAGCTATTGTGAGAGAGAACGGTGCAGTTCCTGCGACTATTGCAATATTAGATGGCATGCCTTGCGTAGGTATTTATTATTGGGTTTTTCTAGTCAGTGCATTCAATTACAATTCCATATAAACCCTTCACTTGGATGCACAAGTGATCTGGTATCGGAAGCATGGTGGAGTGTTTGCTCTTAACTACTTGTGGATTTCCTATTCATGTTGTTTTGTGAATCAAGTTTGACGTTGATAAATGATATTCTTTTGCTGTTTTGATTCTTCTCTTTGTTCCTACATATTGATTTTGGATTTGAAATGGATTGTTAGCACGATTGTCCAAAATGACTGAAAAAAGAAACCATATTTTTTTCTTTACAAAAGCAACCCCTTTATCAGCCTTTATGTATTTCATGTGTCCACAAAGTTGAAGGGATAAGGAGTTTGTCATCCCATTTCAAATCTGTTGCTGCAATGTATTGTGTTGGGGCCCAAAACAATTACTTGTTCCATTAACCGAAACAAGTATTTACTATCTTTCTAATATCAACCAAGGGGCCCAAAAGCTCTGAAGTATACAGGTGGTTATGGCATCTTCTGCAGCCTCGCGGCTAAGCAATATTCAGCGGCACTTGAATTTTTCAGCAGACACAAGCAATAAGGTAAGCAATATGGATTGGTTTGTTGCACCGCCGTGTATGCCCTTTTCTCACTTGTGGTGATGTTGCACCCTGCTAAACCCTTTATTCATCTTTGGCTCCTTGTGGAGTGAAATATGATGGATTCATCAGGAAAGTGGTAACATAAATGGGTTTGATATAGGCTGCGGGAGCCGCTGCAATTGGAGGGTCAATCAAGGTGAAGGTAGCTTTGGAGGTTTCTGAAGCGTTATCACAGGGGCGTGCTGTTGTGGCTCTGGAGTCCACAATTATTTCACATGGTTTTCTATATATCCTATTCTTCTAATATTTTGTAGAGTAATATAATCTTCACTGACTAAAGAGTGTGTGGGTGACGTTAGTCCTAAGAAATGAAAATCCCATCATAATCACTTAGAATTAATAATGTTGGTAATAAAAAGGACTAATACAATTGACATTTTGACTTCTTAGGGACAAATTTGGGGATTTTTCTACTACATATTTTCCCTTTCAAAAACCCATTAATTAAGTATTTGGAAATGTGCTCTTGTTTGTAGGGATGCCATATCCTCAAAATTTGGAAACAGCAAAAGAGGTGGAAGCTATTGTGAGAGAGAACGGTGCAGTTCCTGCGACTATTGCAATATTAGATGGCATGCCTTGCGTAGGTATTTATTATTGGGTTTTTCTAGTCAGTGCATTCAATTACAATTCCATATAAACCCTTCACTTGGATGCACAAGTGATCTGGTATCGGAAGCATGGTGGAGTGTTTGCTCTTAACTACTTGTGGATTTCCTATTCATGTTGTTTTGTGAATCAAGTTTGACGTTGATAAATGATATTCTTTTGCTGTTTTGATTCTTCTCTTCGTTCCTACATATTGATTTTGGATTTGAAATGGATTGTTGGCATGATTATCCAAAATGACTGAAAAAAGAAACCATACTTTTTTCTTTAGAAAAACAACCCCTTTATCTGCCTTTATGTATTTCATGTGTCCACAAAGTTGAAGGGATAAGGAGTTTGTCATCCCATTTCAACTCTGTTGCTGCAATGTAGCATGTTGCTTGTGTTGGACAACTTTGCTTTTGCTTACTTGTTCAATGTGGATAGGCCTTAGTATGGAAGAACTTGAAAGGCTAGCTATTCTGGGAGCCAGAGCTCAGAAAACAGCTCGAAGGGACATTGCACATGTCGTGAGTACTTTTGGCATCCGTACACACCATATTCTTGTTGATATTTTCTTTTGTGGCTAACTTTGTTTCAATTGCTGTTATATACACGAAAAAACACATGCTCCCATCCATATACATGTGTGTGTGTGTATATATATATATATGCATATGTCTACATGAATGTATGCAGCAACCTCAAAGAGAAAGTTGAAAACCTACCATAGCAAAAATGGCTTATAGCTTGCAACAATTCCTTCAAAATAAAAGATATCCCCCATCCCACCCATCTATCAATCTTCTAACCCAAAATGCGGAAAGATGTGCTTCTTGTTCATAGTACAATTAAGATTAGTAGTTTATTTGCTTATGCCCCGGTCGCAGTTGCTCTCACCTGCATCCACAGTAATCCTTCATTGTTTTTCAGTTTTCATTATGATTTTACATACTAACATATGCAATTTTCAGGTGGCTAGTGGTGGAAATGGTGCTACTACTGTTTCTGCAACAATGCTTTTGGCTTCTATGGTGATCTTCTAACTTCATCCATATTTTCTTTAGGTTATCTGTTTCATGCTCTGTCCTTGGACTAAGCCATATTAGTTTCACCTTACATTTGTGCAGGTTCAGATTCCTGTTTTTGTGACTGGCGGCATTGGGGGAGTGCATAGACATGGGGAATATAGTAGGTTAATCTCCCATATTTTAATGATAGAAAGAACCAATGTTAATGATGGATGCTTATGAATCTTATAACATGCAACATGTCCTGATCTAAATTTTGGGACCAAATGAATCCACTTGTCCCTGTTTTACATATTATTGTTGATTTGGATGGTCCATGAAAGACCTGCAATTTGTAAGTTAGACAATGAAAAAGGAGCCTAGGACCAAGTTGGCCGTTCACACAACCTTAAATCCTTTTACTTTAAGACCAACAATACCCACAGTGAAGTTGGTTATATTGTTGAGTTACAGTTAATTTGTTGTAACTTACACCTTAACATTCAGATAACCACACCTAAGAAGCAATAATCACATTTGGTCCTTCAATAAACTTTTAAGATCTTTTATGGTAGATAAAGGCGTTCTAGTGGGAGAGTCGAGAGAAGAGTTAAATGGAAAGTTAGAACTATGGAGACAAGCGCGGGAAACACACAATCTTTGTATAAACACAAGTAAGACTGAATATATGGAATGCAGGTTTAGTAAGAGGTGTATAAGTCCAAATGTAGAGGTGAAAATTGGAGACGATCTTATACCACACGTCACATGGTTCAAGTACCTTGACTCCATTGTCCAAAATGATGGAGAGATAGAGATTGATGTTAATCATAGGATCCAAGTTGAGTAGATTAAATGGAGGAGTGCCTCGGGAGTTCGGTTGATAGAAAAGTGTCACTCTAGCTTAAGGGAAAATTTTACCGCACAACTATAAGACCAACAATGTTATACGAGACTGAGTGTTGGGCAGTAAAAAGCCAACAAGAGAATAAACTTAATGTTACAGAAATGAGGATGTTGTGTCGGATGAGGGACACACTAAACAAGATGGGATTAAGAACGATTGCATTAGGGAGAAGGTTGGGGTAGCACCTATAGTAGA
The DNA here is from genome assembly GCA_003254905.1 of Nissolia schottii. Taxonomy (NCBI): domain Eukaryota; kingdom Viridiplantae; phylum Streptophyta; class Magnoliopsida; order Fabales; family Fabaceae; genus Nissolia; species Nissolia schottii. The sequence continues at coordinate 67,010 of QANU01084266.1, read as the reverse complement.
AAAGATGGTACAATTCCGTATTAGGTGCTTTGGACATGTGAGGATAAAACTGGTAGAAATCCCAATAAGGAGAGTAGATCATATGGTGGATAACTCATTAGTTAGAGGTAGGAGGAGACTTAGAAAAACTATAGAGGAAACTATTATAAAAGATTTAGAGGTTAATGATCTGCATGAAAGCATGGTCTTTGATAGGACACTATGGTGTTGCTTGATCCATGTGGCTGACCCCACATAGTGGTAAAAGGTTCAGTTNTGGCTTCAAATCGTCTAGCGTCATGGCCATTAGCATTTCTTTCCTCTCTGCCTCGTGACGCTTCTCCTTCTCCTTGGGGCGCCTCATCCTCGTTGCTGCCTCGCTGCTGTTGCTGCATCATCTCTCTCATCTGCCTTAACAGGTTGGCGGACAAATTCTCCCATGCCTGGGTCTGGGTGTTGTTCATCTCTTCTATCCTCTTCTCTATGGCTTCTACCCTGGCTTCCATTGCGGAGCGCGTAGACACCATTCACAGACTCCCAGAATCGTTGCTCTGATACCAGTTGTTACAACTGGTACCAAGATAAATAAATTACTGTAATATTCTCTGTGTTTTAATATAAAAACTGAACTCCAGTGGGGAGTCAGGTGCAGAACCGTGCGGAAATAAACAAGAACAGAAAGAACACGTACACAAGGTCTGGTCTGGGATTCAGGTTCCCTTGGCCCTCTATTCCTCAAGGTTCTGGTTCCGTCCCCTGTCCTGTGCTAGCCGTTCTGCCCATATACTCTCCAGGACAGAATGATTTGCTATTCGTGATCCCCTCCCTCAATTCTTTTATTTCCTTATTTATTTTCTGGCTGATTTATTCTCCCCCTTATTTCTCGTAATTCTGATTTATTTCCCCTTTTATGCTCTTCTAATTTATTCTCCCCCTTATCACTCCAATCCCGAGCTGTTTGTTAATCAGCTCTTATTGATTCTTTATTGCTCTTTCCCTTTTTATAATTTCTGGAATAATGAAAGGGGAAAGGACATATTTTCCTTACTTTTTTATCATCCCCTGATTCTGATTTGGTTCCCGCTGGGTATGTAACAGAATGCTTCTGTAAATATAATCTGCAAAACTACTCTTTAATGGAACAGTTGAGTGAGTTGCATCATGGAAAAGATAACTTTTTGGTGCCCTCTAGAAACTTTAAGAGTTAAATATGCTTTTTGTTTTTTTCTATTATTGGGATTTCTACAAATAAGTCTAAGATTTAATATTGTCTTCATTTTTCTTTGGGCAGCCATGGACATATCTTCAGATCTCACTGAGCTAGGTAGAACTCCTGTAGCTGTTATCTGTGCTGGTGTAAAATCAATATTGGATATTCCTAGGACCCTTGAATATCTGGTACCAATTTAGTTGTGTGTTAATATTATCACAGTAGTTCAACAATGCCCTGTCAATTGTAGCTTATATTAGTTTTCCTTTCTTTTTTATTTTCCCTTGAATAGGAAACACAGGGAGTTTGCGTTGCTGCTTACAAAACCAATGAGTTTCCTGCATTTTTCACAGAATCAAGTGGCTGCAAGGTATATAAAATTAGGCTTTCCTAAGGCTTTCTTAAGCATGTTGAATACTTGAAGTAACAGCTAATACTGTTTTGGTCATGTTTTACTTAATGTTGAAATTAAAGGTTTAGGTAGTGAAAAAAAAGAGAAAGTAGAGATTCTGAACAGTATGGGTGAGATATTAACTAAACTAGATTGATAAGTTTTCCCCCTCCCATTTAAAGGAACCCAACCATACCCTTGGTGCTCCACCTTATTCCTGTCTTCCAATGCATATGAGGACCTTTCATCCTGTCAAACACGATGGGCGAACGCACAAAAGAAGAGGAAATAGAAGAGAAAATCACAAACTCAAGAATTATATTTATGGTTCTCAAGCTTTTATCTTACAAACCAAGCTTGACTACATTATTATATATAATAAGGAAATGAACTCTAAATTTAGTACTTCGAATTAATGAGTGGCTATAACTCATCACAAACGTAAACTAAACGTAGATAACTTAAACTCCGTGGTTATTATCTTTCCAACACTAGTCATCATTCTTAAATTTGAAAAGTATCAAGAGGCTTTGTGAAAATGGAAGCAAATTGATCAAGTGACTTCACATGCTCAACCTCAACATGCATGTTCTAAATGCATTGTTGAATAAAATGACACCTCTCCATATGCCTGCCCTGCATCTGTCATGAAACATTGGGCTATTTGCTAGGGCAATGATTGGCTTGTTGTCTATCATAATCTTGGTAGCTTCAATTTGCTCAAAGTGAAGTTCTTTTAAGGGTATCTTTAATCAAGTTGCATGGCGTGCACAAGCAGTGGTAACAACATACTTAGCTTCACAAGTTGAAAGAGTGACTATAGGTTGTTTCGTTGAACACTAAGATATTGCATTATTTCCAAAAATGAAAAGAAGTCAAGTAGTACTCTTGCTATTGTCAATATCTCCATAATAGCCCATCAGCTTGAACTTATCTGAAGCTGAATAAAACATACCATACTCAAGAGTACCTTTAAGATAATGAAGCACTCTCTTGACTACCTTCGTATGTGTTTCAGATGGATTCTCGATATACGGCTAACTATTCCAACTAAAAATAAAATGTCAGGTCTAGTACATGTCAAATACCTTGAACTTCTTACAAGACTTCTGAATAATGTTTGATCAACTTTCTGTATACCTTTCTCCTCTTTTGAAAGTTTAACTTCACACTCGATTGGCGTATGAATGGGATTGCAGTCCAATATGTTTAGTTTCTTTAGTAATTCGTTTGCATAAGCTTCTTGTGAGATGAAAATCCAATCCTCCATTTGCTTTACTTTAATTCCCAAGTAATGAGACTTCTTAAATTCTTCAAACGTGATTTGATTGTTTCATGTGAATATAAGATCATCCACATAAACACAAACAAATAACAAATCTTCATTTCCCTCTTTCACAGAGGGCATATTCATGAATGCATATAGTGAAACCATTCTCTTGAAAATAGTTATCAAGACGATTATTCCAAGTTCTTGGAGCTTGCTTTAATCCATATATGGACCTTTTTAGGCTTAACACTTTATCTTCATAACCTTCAACAATAAAGGCAGATTTTACATACATTTGATGGATCTTCCTATGGTTTTGTGCTGCAAGTGATAACAATAGCTTTTGTTGTCTCCAAATGAGAAACAAGAGCAAAAACCTCATCATAATCAACTCCTTGTTTTTGCTTATAACCCTTTGCATCAAGTTTTTCCTTCTATCTCTTTGTGAGAATATGTAAATATCTGTAATTGATATTATTGGGATATGTTAGAATCTATAATTAGGTAATTAGGGAATGATTATATATGTATTTATAATTAGGTCATAGTCTCTATATAAATTAGACTCTCTTGTGTAGTTGAAACACACGGGATTCACATGTCTCTCTCTTCTCTTTTCTCTTAACATGGTATCTAGAGCCTAGAGAAAGAAAAATCCCTGTAGCCAAGAGGACCCACTGTCCTCCTGTGAAATTTTTTTTTCCTGGTAACCGTGCTACCTCCTCGGTTTCCGACATCCCTCATTGCCGTGCCACCTTATCCGGTAGTCTGCAGCCACCATCCTCCACAGTTAGCACCCCTGTCCTTTGCCAGCCATTTTTTCCCCGACCATCGCCGTCACCCCCGGACTTGTCTTCGTCCCGCGACCTAACTTTCCAGAAGTTGTGTACGTCTCTTGCTGTTTGCTGCAACACCCATCACTTGCACTTCCCGTCGTGAGTCTTGGCTTGTCCGTTGTCCCCGCTTGCACCACCGAACTCGCCTCTTCATGCTCTCTTTGGATCTGTCCTCAGTTTTTTCATCCAACCGCTTCTTTCTATCAAGTATATTTTGTTTCCAATTTTACCCCTGTTGTGTAACCCATGGTTGCCAGTGACTCTTCAAGTACTGCCAAAGACAGCCTCCAACTTTTACCAGCTATGTCAATTTGCCTCTCTCAACTAAAAAATTGGATGGTCGCAATTACGACTCTTGGGCCTCCGATGTCAAACTTTGGCTTGTTGGTCAAGACTACTTCAACCACCTCTCTAGTAAGGCAGAAAATATTGATACAGAGGGGTGTTCGCGATGGTTTTGGATTGATGCCCAACTTTGCAGTATCATCAAAACCACCATTCATCTGTCCATCAAGCAAATCTTTCGAGCTCATGTTACTTGTGAATTAGTTTGGGAGCAAGCAAGGTTCATTTACACCAATGACACCCAACGTTTGTATGGGGTTTGGCAAAATCACATGAAGATCATTGCTCCCCAACAACTTGATGGCCTTATGTCTGCATATTTGGAGAATATTCACGGTGCTCTCCACAATTTCAATGAGCTTTAACCTTTGGCCGATATTCCAACGAAGGAATTGGAGTAACGCAACACCTTTATGCTTATGGCTTTATATGGTTTGCCTCCTGAATAGTCTGCTACCTGAGATCAAAGGTTGATTACTATGCCTACTCTTTCTATGGTGTGGTCCGCTTTGCTTCGAGGACCTGCAAAACACCCCACTAAGCCTATTATTACCCCAACACCGGTTGATACTTCTGCTTTTGTCTCCCATGGTAGTAACTGCGGTTGCGGTTGTTCTCACATTGGCAACATGGGACGGGGTCGTCCAAAGTGTACTCATTGTGGTTGTTGGGGCCATACCATAGAAAACTGTCGTACTATATAACGAGCTCAGTCCCAACAATCAGTCAATGTTGCTCAGGTAGTTGATACTGCTGTCTTGGACCCTCCTGATCAGTCGAAATCATCCCCTGCTGGCTACTATGTTTTTGTGAAATGGTATGAGCAGTGTCAGAACTTTGGTTCCATTGCTTCTGTTGCACATACTGGTAATTCAACTACTTGCCTCTCTTAGTCTCCTTCATTAGGTCCTTGGCTTCTTGATTCTGGTGCCACTGATCATGTCTCTAGTAAAAAAACTCTTCTTCTAGTCTTTCTAGTTCTGTTTCTTTGCCCATTGTTACCTTGGCTAATGGTTTTACAACACAACCTCAAGGGGTTGGTACAACCCATCCCTTGTCATCGATGTCGATTGGTTCCGTTCTTGATGTTTCTGGCTCTCCTAAAATCTCGTCTATTAGTCGTTTAACTCGTTCTCTTCATATTATGTTGTTTCCTTCACTAAAGAGTGTCTTTTTGCAGGACCGGAGCTCGGGGCGGATAATTGGCATCAGATGTGAGTCCAACGGTCTCTATTGGCTTTCATCCTCATCTCGTGCTTGTGCCCTCTCCAGCAACCCTCTCACCATCCATGCTCAATTGGGTCACCAAGCCTTGCCAAATTGCAACAAATGGTGCCAAGCTTATTCAAGCTATCTAGCTTACCTTGTGAGTTGTGTCAATTTGGGAAACATACCTGTCATTCATTCCCCGCTAGTGGTAATAGTTGTGCTGTGTCACCTTTTGCTTTGGTTCATTATGATATTTGGGGTCCTAGTCGTCCTAATTCCACCTTAGGGTCAAAATATGGTTACTTTTATTGATGATTATTCACGTTGTACTTGGCTTTTTTAAATGAAAAATCAAATTTGAGTTGGTTTCCATTTTTACAAACTTTTATCAAGAAATAAAGACTCAATTTGGTGTTCCTATTCGCGCGTTGCGTAGTGATAAAGCAAAAGAGTACCTTTGTAACCAATTTAAAACTTTTATGGCTTATCATGGTATTCTTCATCAGACGTCTTGTGCTCATACCCCCCAACAAAATGGGGTTGCTAAGCCTAAAAATCGTCATGTAATTAAAACTACTTGGACTCTTCTTCTTCATAGTCATGTTCCTTCTCGTTTTTGGGGGGATGTCGTCCTTTTAGCTTGGTACCAAGTCGCTTGGTGGCCAAAGGTTACACTCAAATCTTTGGTCATGACTATGGTGATACTTTTTCTCTAGTTGCCAAGATGTTATCTGTGTGACTCTTTCTCTCTATGGCCACTATGTGCTAATGGCCACTTCATCAGCTTGACGTCAAGAATGCTTTCCTCCATGGTGATCCGGATGCGGAGTTTATATGGAGCAACCTCCAGGTTTTGTTGCTAAGGGGGAGTGTTATGGCTACGTTTGTCGTCTTCGTAAATCTCTTTATGGACTTAAGCAATCTCCTCGAGCTTGGTTTGGTCAATTCTCCACTGTGGTTCAATAGTTTGGCATGATTTAGAGTGAAGCTAATCACTCTGTGTTTTACCGTCATACTCCAAAAGGTTGCATCTACTTGGTTGTTTATGTGGACGACATTGTCATTATTGGCAGTGACAATGATGGCTTAACTCAGGTCAAACAACATCTAAGTCATCACTTTCAAACCAAAGACCTTGGCAAACTCTGTTACTTCTTGGGCATTGAAGTATCTCAATCCAGAGACGACATTGGTCTTTCACAAAGGAAGTATGCTATGGACATTGTAGAAGAAACAGGCTTGCTTGGGGCAAAGTCTGTTGACATTCCTATGGATCCTAATATCAAGCTCCTACCAAATCATGGGGAGCCATTATCTGACCCAGGTAGATATCGAAGATTGGTTGGGAAATTGAATTACTTCATTGTTACTCGACCAGACATCTCCTATGCAGTAAATGTGGTTAGTCAGTTCCTAAACTCGCCATGTGAAGGCCACTAGGATGCTGTGATTCGCATCCTAAAGTATGTTAAGAAAGCACCTAAGAAAGGCCTTATTTATGAGAATAAGGGGCACACTGAGGTAGTCGGGTATTCAGATGTTGACTGGGCAGGATCTCCTACAGATAGACGTTCCACTTCCGACTATTATGTACTCGTTGAAGGCAAGTTCCAACTCCATGTTCCCTAGCCGCATGCAGCAATGGAACCATTTTTTTTTTCCAGAAAAAGAAATTTGTAAGAAAGAAGATAAATACAAAGTCAGAAGGATAATAATTATGATAGCATTTTAAGACTTTTGATAAGTTTATAAGCAGGAATGAAATTTTTAACAATATAATGTATCAACAAGTTTAATTGACTGCAATATTTGGTCATGGCATAATTTTCAGGTTTCATGTCGGGTAGATACCCCTGAAGACTGTGCTAGCCTAATAGGCAAGGAAAACATGTTTCTTTCAGTGTAAATTTATGTTTTAACACAGCTTATGTGTGATTCCTTTTAACTTATATTCTTTTTTGCAGAAGCAAACATCAAACTCAAGCTTGGAACTGGAATTTTAATAGCGGTTCCTATTCCTCGTGAACACTCAGCATCTGGACGCATAATTGAATCTGCCATTCAAAAAGCTCTTGAAGAAGCAAGGTGAACTTTTTATTCTCTCCGTGTTATGACTTATGAGACATCATGTGCAAGTTGGACATTAGTATAGCTAGTTAACTGGTTTGCTAATGCTTTCGTCATACTTATAATATTATTTTTATCTTTTCAGATAAATAAATAAATAAATTTCATATGTATCACTTGCAGGGAAAATAATATAACAGGAAATGCTGTAACTCCATTCTTGCTTGCTAGAGTGAGTGATCTGACAGGGGGTGCCTCACTTGCCTCGAGTATCCTCATTTAATCTTTTACAACCATACGTTATTATAAAATCAATAAATAGAAACATATCAATAATTAGAAGCACATATTTTAAAATAGAGAAATTTAATCTATTCTAGTCGCCGCTGTCCGTTGATATGATTTAAACTTACCTAATATTTGGCTTACTGTAAAAGCAAAGCAAGTCTTAACCGTATTTTAGACATTGCTCTTGTGAAGAATAATGCTCTTGTTGGAGCTAAAGTTGCGGCAGCCCTTGCTCAGCTAAGAGAACATTGTGAGAGATGAGCAAGTATATGAATAAAACCGAGACTTATCTCTGTAGCTGCTGATGTGACATTATCCTCCGAAGGCTTCTCTGGTCTCAAATGTTTTTGTCTGTGTCTGTGTGGTGCAAGTTAGTTTTGCTTTAATGTTGTAAACATAGGGAAAAACTAAGATATGCCCCTAACTGTCTTAAGGATTTGTTGGGGAGATAAAATTGGGATGTTTTGAATGTTTTCATGTTCCCAATACATTAAAGACTCAACAGATTTTAATTTTTTTATGCTTTCTTAACATTTGTCCCTAGGGGCACTTGTCAATAAAACTCATAAATATACAATGCAATATTTATTCAATTGTATTTCTCAAATTAACTTGTAGTAACCATGTCGATGAGTAGAGTTATTATTATTTTAAAGTTATATAGTTAAGGATATTGTCATGGGTTTAATTTCTAAGAGTATTGATATTCAGACTTGGGGACTGCACAAATACGAGAGAATAATAGTGAGTTCCCGGAATTGAGAGAGGCTGAACCTAATTTGGCGAAGGCTCACATGTAAGAGAGTGGCGAGAATTTAAGGATAAAATGGATTGCATTAAGGATGTCGATTTCAACAAACAAATTCTAGAACTCTAGCCCACACGAATATGAATTGGATCAAGTGTAAAAGCTAGTTCTTCCCATTCGTGTCCTAGCTAAATATCAATTTACTTTCAATTGAAAACAATGGGGAAATATAGTTTGATCTTTAAATTTTTACTCAGTACCCTATTTGGTTTTTGATATAAATAAATTGTCAAAGTAGTTTTCAACGTTTTTGCCATTATCCTCGTTGGTCTCCATAAGCTCATTGGACGGGGAGACTAATGAGGACAATGATGAAAAATGTTGGGGGCCAAATAGGACACCCATTATTATATCAAGGACCAAATAGAAGGATTAACGAAAGCAACAATGTCGTTTTTGAGTGGGGGAGGAGGTTCGTAGATGATTAGGATGGAGGGGGAGTGTTGAGTAAGAAAGATAGTGTGGTTAAACAGAGATGTAATAGTCAACTCACTCTACGTCATTAAATTTATGAATGAAGAGACTAATGAGGGAAACACCAGAAAACATTGGGAACTATTTTGACACTTTATTTATATCAAGAATCAAACAAAACATATAGTAAAAGTTAGGGCACCAATATTTCCCCGAACTATTAATGAATGCACCTAGTATTGTTTAAGGAAAATTATTCTTGCACACCTAAGTATTGCACACCTATTGCGCACATAGGCTCTTTTAGGAAAATAGTGTGTTGACTCAGCACACCATTAATTGTTTCACCATAATCACTCATGCACAATTTCTGAGATAACCGCAAATCAAATAATCGTTTTGTACATTTGTTAGCAAATTTTTTGGATGTGGAGATTTTTTTCGTTTTTGATTTTTGCTGATTCTCTCTCAATTTTTTGCTTCATTTTTTGGATATAGTGTTTTGTTCTGTATTGTATTCGTCGTGATTGTCGTTGTCGACAAATCCGCCAGATTTCGTTGGAAAGGAGCCATCGTTTACAGAGTTGATGGAAAGATTCGTCAATACAACGCGGCGACGCCACCAATCACAATGGAGGAAGGTAAATATTCAGTGAATTAATGAGTAGGTCGTTTATAATACGATGGTTATGTCGTGCATAGGCAAATGGTTGTGTCTAAGCATATAACAAAGTTATGTCTCACACATTTGGAAGGTTAGGTCTTGATTGATACAATGGTTAGGTCTTGTATAATAAAACGTTATTGTTAATATCATTTTTAATGGTAAAGTTAGGTTCGATTGATAAATTTGGTTAGGTTGTGATGTATAGAAAGGTTAGGTCCTACATAACTAAGAGGTTATGTTTCGTTTTACAATAGTTATATCAAGAAGGTTTTGTATTTTATAATTTTGACATTATGTCTATTATAATTTCAGAGGGCATGCAATTTGGCTCTAGCATTGCAATGCAAGGAATCAATGACGTTAACATTGAAAAGATGACTTTAGTAACATAAGACGAGAATAGAGGAATGATGATGTCAAACGTTGAAGAACCTGAAGGTATTTTTAATAAATTAAACAATGATCAAGTTATGTGTAATAAAGGTTAGGCCTCAAATTTTATATTGTTAGGTCTCAAACTTTATGTTGTTAGGTCTCTTTTGCATTATATGTTAGGTCTATTGCATTGTAAGAGTTAGGTCTCGTATATTGAAAAGGTTAGGTATTTCATTTAATATGCATTATTTTGTTAATAATGTGCATATGTTTTGCAACACCCTAGCTAGTTGGCCTATGCTTAGTTATAGGCTTTCCCGGCTAGGTGGTTGACCTCTGGTGCTGTGAACTATTATTGTTCTATGTTTACTTGCTCAAATTAGGGTTATAGAAAATACGAGCTATTTTGAAATTTCTTTTGCAAGTACGGATATCGAAAAAAATAAAGAGTCGTGCGAATAACATATCGTATAATGGTATAACCAAGAAGTAAAGGAAATGCGAGTACGTACCTGTAGTATGGAGGTCCGTCGGCAGAAGTACATATAAGGGCCCTAATATACACAACACACNAAACTTATCTAATATTTGGCTTACTGTAAAAGCAAGTCTTAACCGTATTTTAGACATTGCTCTTGTGAAGAATAATGCTCTTGTTGGAGCTAAAGTTGCGGCAGCCCTTGCTCAGCTAAGAGAACATTGTGAGAGATGAGCAAGTATATGAATAAAACCGAGACTTACCTCTGTAGCTGCTGATGTGACATTATCCTCCGAAGGCATCTCTGGTCTCAAATGTTTTTGTCTGTGTCTGTGTCTGTGTGGTGCAAGTTAATTTTGCTTTAATGTTGTAAACGTAGGGAAAAACTAAGATATGCCCCTAACTGTCTTAAGGATTTGTTGAGGAGATAAAATTGGGATGTTTTGAATGTTTTCATGTTCCCAATACATTAAAGACTTACAGATTTTAATTTTTTTATACAATATTTTCTTGCTTTCTTAACATTTGTCCCTAGGGGCACTTGTCAATAAAACTCATAAATATACAATGCAATATTTATTCAATTGTATTTCTCAAATTAACTTGTAGTAACCATGTCGATGAGTAGAGTTATTAATTATTATTTTAAAGTAATATAGTTAAGGATATTGTAATGGGTTTAATTTCTAAGAATATTGATATTCAGACTTGGGGACTGCACAAATACGAGAGAATAATAGTAAGTTCCCGGAATTGAGAGAGGCTGAACCTAATTTGGCGAAGGCTCACATGTAAGAGAGAGGCGAGAATTTAAGGATAAAAAGGATTGCATTAAGGATGTCGATTTCAACAAACAAATTCTAGAACTCTAGTCCACACGAATATGAATTGGATCAAGTGTAAAAGCTAGTTCTTCCCATTCGTGTCCTAGCTAAATATCAATTTACTTTCAATTGAAAACAATGGGGAAATATAGTTTGATCTTTAAATTTTTACTCAGTACCCTATTTGGTTTTTGATATAAATAAATTGTCAAAGTAGTTTTCAACGTTTTTGCCATTATCCTCGTTGGTCTCCATAAGCTCATTGGACGGGGAGACTAATGAGGACAATGATGAAAAATGTTGGGGGCCAAATAGGACACCCATTATTATATCAAGGACCAAATAGAAGGATTAACGAAAGCAACAATGTCGTTTTTGAGTGGGGGAGGAGGTTCATAGATGATTAGGATGGAGGGGGAGTGTTGAGTAAGAAAGATAGTGTGGTTAAACAGAGATGTAATAGTCAACTCACTCTACGTCATTAAATTTATGAATGAAGAGACTAATGAGGGAAACACCAGAAAACATTGGGAACTATTTTGACACTTTATTTATATCAAGAATCAAACAAAACATATAGTAAAAGTTAGGGCACCAATTGTAACATCCCGACTTTTTCCTTCGCTAAAACGTCGCATAATAAATAATTACGACTATATTAATGAGGAAAAGAGGAAATAAAAATGAAATAAAATTCTAATATTAATTTCACCCCAGTAATATTAGTTAAAAAGAGTAATTTGGCGATCTCGTGACGTCCGGTGACGTTCGGGTCGAAATTAGGCTTTATTATAATTTAGACACGACTCATAGGAGTCTGTAAAAGATATTAATGTGGAAATAAATTTAAGAAGATCTCCATAAAGAATTACATATGAATAAGGAAAATTAATAGGTCACAACGGTATGCCCGGAGTATTTTTAGGACGTCCGGACATAAATAATTAATGAGCGAACATGACCTAAAATACCCTAAGGGCAAAATAGGAATTATGGATGGCTTAAAATCCCTAAAGCCCACGACAGCCCTTGTTCCCCATGAAGCCCGAAGCTATACACAAACATACACCAAGAAAAGTTCTTTCATCTTCATTTTTCTAAGGTTCCATGACCTAAAGCTCCAAATCCACCATCATCCTTTGCTTTTCATCATCATACTCTACTCTTAAATCCATCAAGAAGGCAAGCCAATATCAAGGCTAGGAGTTCTCTTCACTTGGAGGAAAGGAAACCAAGTTCCATAACCCTAAGTTTCCATAACCATTCAAGGTTTTCACTTCTTGACAAAGAAGCTTTCAAGCAAGCAACCAAGCTTGATTCTATCCTTGTCAATCATCCAAGAGCTCTTTAGGAAGTGGGTAACTCTAGTTCCTCACCTCTTGATGGTGGATGAGTGTTATGTGTTTATATGATTATGTGCCTATGTATGTGATTTAGTGATTTTATGATGAGATATGCTAGAAATGATGTTAGGATGTAGGAAGAGGATTCTGAAGGGTCTTGTGACCTGGATTAGATAGGATTATTATGTATGGAATCTGTGTAAAACTCATGCAGGGTTCCATGGAAGCAAGGAGAGAAAAATGGAAGAAATGGTGCATTCGGTTTTTCAGTTTCGCCCAGTGACCGCTGAGCGGCCCCTGCTTCTGCTGAGCGGACCATGTGAACTCCAGAGCGCTGAGCGGGAGGCGGTTACCGCTGGGCGGTCTGCAGGCCACGTGGAAAGTCTGAAAAGATATTTTCTTTAAGGATAAGGGTCGGTGGAGATATTTTAAAAAGCTGTCAGAACGCTGAGCGAAGGGATTCTGACCGCTGAGTGATAAGAACTCCTATCGCTGAGCGAATCTGTATACCTCGCTGAGCCCTATAGCTCAAACCGCTGAACGGACCACAGTTTCCGCTGAGCGGCTTGAGACCAGAATGGTTCATGGAACTCCTCTTGAGGCACATAATCTGCTGTTTGATGCCGTAGATATGATTGATAATTGAAATGTAGGCAATTCATGCTGTATGTGAATGTAAGTGAATATGTGAAGTGTATGCTGTAGATGAATCTGTGAGATAATCTGTAGTTCTTCATGCATTCATGTTACCCCAAGTCAAAGGATTAGAAGTAAATCTGAGATAAATAAAGATTCTGAAATGAACCATAGGAAACAAGATATAACATGCTGCAGGTACGAAAATGCTGAAAATGCTGAAAAGGGCCAATGCCCAATGCTGCTGAAAAGGATAAATGCCACATGCTGAAAATGGATAAATGCCCAATACTGAAAAGGCTATATGCCGCATGCTGAAAAGGCCGTGATCACGTGAGCCAATTTATGATCCCACTTCAGGAGGTCCAGGCATCCTGAATGTGGAAGCCCGCCACAGGTGGTGTCGATATGGCATACCTGGAGGTGTGCGGTTATCACACCTTTGCATTGTCGAAAGAGGGCAAGCCTAGGTGGGGGTACAATATCCACCCACTGTCGAGGGGTCCCGAGGGGGCACACGGCAGGTGGAAGCCCACCGCAGGAAGGTCTAGACAGTGTCGGCCTACACTGAGGGTGCGAGGTTATTCCGTCATACTAGTGTCAACAGAGGACATTACTATGGTGGGAATAACACATAGTCCAAAGCAGATTATGCTGTTATGCAGGTTTATGCTGTCATATTCTGTTATGTACATGTACATTTTGTTAGGCATAATTATTCTAATGATTCTGTCATGTTTATGCTGATGATTATGTGATGCATACTCTGATGATTCTGTTATACTGATTGAATTCTGAACGTATTCTGTTATGCATTTTGAGTATTCTGAATGTATAGTTTGCTGTTATGTCAGTACCGTCAAGAGCACGCTCGAGACGGTTATGTATATCCACAAAATGTTAATCAGCACGAGAATGTAGTAAACAAGAGTAGTTCCCTTATCACATAATGCAGATAAAGCCGTTCAGATAGGCCAGATAATAATTGGTAGGATATTTAGTTTGTATGTTCACTAGAGATCTCTGAGCGGCCTGAAGTCCGACATAATCTGATACGAGACTCAGGAACTAAAGTTACTTCCACTGAGAACCTACCGTTCTCATCCCCACTGTTTTATGACTTCAGGTACCGAAGCTGCTCTATAATGTGTGAATACTGATAAGCCGCCGCAGCACCATGAGCGGCCAAGATAGTAGATGGACTTAGAGAGCTGGATGCCAGGATGTTTGCCAAAGGCCTACTGAGTAATATTCCAGTAGCCTTGTATTTTGATGTTATATAGTCCAGATTCGGTAGATGATATTTCAGTTTATGTAAATGTTATGTGTAGCTTACTTACTGTATATACAACTATGTGACGGATATGATGGACCACATGAATGTATAATAAATGCTTTATTAATATACTGTTATACGCTTTGTTATATTATTCTTTCTGACGCGTGGCTCTATTTTAGTATTTATCCCATGTAAATGAAAAGGTTTAAAATTGGTCCTTACTTTCTTAAGCCACTATTTTCGAAAGATAACTATGGACTAAAGTATTCCGACCGAGTAGACAACAACCTAGTGAGCATTGTTTACTACGTACGGGTAAACAGTTAGCTAGGGTGTTTCACCAATATTTCCCCAAAATATTAATGAATGCACCTAGTATTGTTTAAGGAAAATTATTCTTGCGCACCTAAGTATTGCACACCCATTGCACACCTAGGCTCTTTTAGGAAAATAGTGTGTTGACTCAGCACACCATTAATTGTTTCACCATAATCACTCATGCACAATTTCTGAGATAACCGCAAATCAAATAATCGTTTTGTACATTTGTTAGCAAATTTTTTGGATGTGGAGATTTTTTTCGTTTTTGATTTTTGCTGATTCTCTCTCAATTTTTTGCTTCATTTTTTGGATATAGTGTTTTGTTCTGTATTGTATTCGTCGTGATTGTCGTTGTCGACAAATCCGCCAGATTTCGTTGGAAAGGAGCCATCGTTTACAGAGTTGATGGAAAGATTCGTCAATACAACGCGGCGACGCCACCAATCACAATGGAGGAAGGTAAATATTCAGTGAATTAATGAGTAGGTCGTTTATAATACGATGGTTATGTCGTGCATAGGCAAATGGTTGTGTCTAAGCATATAACAAAGTTATGTCTCACACATTTGGAAGGTTAGGTCTTGATTGATACAATGGTTAGGTCTTGTATAATAAAACGTTATTGTTAATATCATTTTTAATGGTAAAGTTAGGTTCGATTGATAAATTTGGTTAGGTTGTGATGTATAGAAAGGTTAGGTCCTACATAACTAAGAGGTTATGTCTCGTTTTACAATAGTTATATCAAGAAGGTTTTGTATTTTATAATTTTGACATTGTGTCTATTATAATTTCAGAGGGCATGCAATTTGGCTCTAGCATTGCAATGCAAGGAATCAATGACGTTAACATTGAAAAGATGACTTTAGTAACATAAGACGAGAATAGAGGAATGATGATGTCAAACGTTGAAGAACCTGAAGGTATTTTTAATAAATTAAACAATGATCAAGTTATGTGTAATAAAGGTTAGGCCTCAAATTTTATATTGTTAGGTCTCAAACTTTATGTTGTTAGGTCTCTTTTGCATTATATGTTAGGTCTATTGCATTGTAAGAGTTAGGTCTCGTATATTGAAAAGGTTAGGTATTTCATTTAATATGCATTATTTTGTTAATAATGTGCATATGTTTTGCAACACCCTAGCTAGTTGGCCTATGCTTAGTCATAGGCTTTCCCGGCTAGGTGCTTGACCTCTGGTGCTGTGAACTATTATTGTTCTATGTTTACTTGCTCAAATTAGGGTTACAGAAAATACGAGCCATTTTGAAATTTCTTTTGCAAGTACGGATATCGAAAAAAATAAAGAGCCATGCGAATAACATATCGTATAATGGTATAACCAAGAAGTAAAGGAAATGCGAGTACGTACCTGTAGTATGGAGGTCCGTCGGCAGAAGTACATATAAGGGCCCTAATATACACAACACACCGTTATATTGTTAATACATAAGTTTGTCCACATGGTTGTACCATACATATAAAGTTCTACTTATAATACATATAAAACTACTAAAAGAAGTCTACGTACACGAGTGGCATTGCTCACTTTGTGCACGGTACAGTCCTACTCCTAAAACTGGTACGGGGTCCGGGGTCCTGCCTCCTACTCAGAGTCCTTCTCTCGCTCCCTGGGGTCCTCCTCTCCTTCATCCTCCTCCTCCTCGCTGGACAAGTCCGTCACCGCGGTGGAATCTCAGGGAACAAAGCGGTAACACTGGGAGTACCCTCTTTCTGGCGGTCGTCTGGCGGCCTCGTCCTCGGACTGGGGGAGTGGACGTACGGGAGTCTGTGGCTAGCTCAATCTCCGCATCTAGCTCGGATGGAGGCACCTCCTCCTCACCATTGAGGTGGATGGGATCACGGCTGCTACTCCCTAGGCGCTCATCTATCCAGATGGGACGCATTGGGGAAGACCCTGGCCCTCTGAGTCTCCGCCTGGGGGGTCTCTCAGTCTTGTTGGCATGCGTGCGGGCGCAAAGGTGCACGTCTCAAGGAGGGTATCCGTACGAAAGTTCCGCTGGCGGGTACGGGTAAACAACCACACATCCTTTGCAGGTGGGGAGGCCATCTCTGCAATCTGGATTCATACACGAGTGGGGGTAAGAACACTTGCGTTCTTAGGCCACTCAAGTAAGACCTCTAAGTGTCATACATTCTAAATCCCTACTATTTATTATCTTTAACCTACGTCCTGAGTAGCTTTACCTACCTTACTAGGTGATAAGGTCACTAGTCTTGTCATTACCTAGACTTCGTGCTCATTAACTGTACATTACTACTATAGCTGTAACACCCTAGGTTAGCAGCTTATGCTTAAGTCATAATCTGCGTCCGCTAGGTTGTTATCTACTGTGTGGGAATACTGGTAGTCCCTAGCTTGTTTAGAAAATAGTTTAGTTAATTCAAAATAAGGACTCCTTTTTTTTTTCTTTTTGTATGCAAGTACCATTTGACAGAAATTTTAGAGCAGTGCGCGGGAACTATACCATAGGTTCCATAGAGGCGAATAATGAATAAACGATAGCGTCATTAGTCATACATAACCATAACCAAGCAGTCAAACAACAGTGCTAAGTAGGGTCCACAGATAGAGTTTTTATAGACATTACAAAGTGATATGTACACGGTCATAACTATATAGAGTCTCAGTCAGTACATAAACTAATACAAGTGGAGCAAAATACACATAAATATATACATCAACACATACATATGTCTATGACTACTAGCAACTACAAGACTGGTCTGATCACAGGGTTACTGAAACAGGGTTAATCGGGGTCAAGTTCACTCCTCGCTGTCCTCATCCTCCTCCTCTTCCTCCTCCTCCATGGGATCCTCCTCCTTGGCAAAGGTGTCCCGGGTACGTCCGGCGGGTCGCGGGGTCCGGTGGAAGGTCCCGCCTCGTCATCATGAGTGCGAGGTGCCAATCGGCGTCCGTAGACTCGGGTCACGCGCATCCTGGCTCCTTTCTTCTGTACCTGGGGTGGTCGCAGTCTCACAGAAATCGGATCCGCATCTACGTCCTTCTCGTAGGGTGGCGTCTCGCCGGTGTCGCCGTCTGCTGGAGGGCCATCGGCATGGAGTCTTGGCTCGGTAGGCACCTGTGGTACTGCTCGAAGGGGAAGGGGGTTGTTCACTACTAACACCGACCAGAGCTCGGCCTCAGTCCTTGTCTCAGGGTCCACTGTCCTAAATATGCTCCGAACGCTCCGCTGCTTCCTCGGCGGGGTAGTCATCTAGCTCACCTGAAGTCATAAGTGAGTGGGGTGAGAACAGATGGTTCCCAGTGGATAACTATAGAGTCGTGGGGTTTGGTTACTCAATTATTCTTCAGGCCACCCAGAAGATCTCTACGTGTTTATGCATCTAGACAATTCCTACCAATTATTACTTGTCTAAGATCCTGAGCAGCTTTATCTAATTACTAGGTGACTGGGATCTCTAATCTTTAATTACCTAGGCATTCGCGCTTGTTTACTGGACTCGCGGTGCTACAGTGACCGTCTCGTACGTGTCTCACAGATGGCTTACCCAACGTGCATACATAATCATACATATATAATCGTACATACATTCATACACATTTTATATCACTATAATGCATGAGGGAATTGAGATTTCTCTTACGCGCCTGTGGCTGCGTCCTTTCTCGCTGCTGGATGCCCTCACTCCCTTGCTGACTGCGGGATCGTCATCCCTATACAGCCACAACCACTTTCAACCCTTCCATGGGTGGAATGGTGGGAGTGTACCCTAGCGATAGCACTGGCAAGCGAGGGTTCGCTTGTCCACATTTGGAGGACAAGATCTCTCTTTCTCTTTTCTGGCCCACATCTGGAGGGCATACTTTCTCTGACATAAAAGCTCAAGCGTTCTTTACTTATTTTTTTTTTTCTCTCGTCCGGGGGGAAACCCGCGTTCAGATAACTATCTGCGTAACATAATCATAACCCAGTCCGTCTTGTACGGCCGGGAAGGGGCTTGTCAGGTATGACGTTCCAAGAGAGGGATTTCCTATTATATAACTAAGTTATTTCTTCAAGGTACACCAACCCTTGGTGGTCGGGCCTTCTTAAGATATTACCAGTTCCCTACATTCAGCTACCATCTATGCACATTAATTAGTTTATTTCTAGTGATCTATGGTTGCCCTAAGTCTTGTGGCAACACTGCCTCATGATGCATGCACGTCTTGATACTTATGGTATGTTCTTGTTCTTTTCACCCTTAGGGGTCTTACAGTAAGGCAATTGTTTGTACTCAACTGAATAAGTCCTCACCATATCTTGGTTGCCTAGACAAAACTAACCAGCCCCCTCGGGTTCTCAGACCGCTCAGGGCAAAGGTCCCCGTCGCTCAGCGCTAAGAGCTCATACCGCTTAGCACAAGGTTCCCCTCGCTCAGCGTGGTCCCAGTTCCCAAAGGTCCGGTGTCAGCCTTATCCACTTACGTGGTGTCCATGTCATAGATCGCTCAGTGCTACTGCTTGGCGCTCAGCGGTCTGCCCTGGCTCTTGACCATGCAAGGTCTTACTCAGGTCAAAGTACTGTGCAGCATCATGCCGCTCACGCCTCATGGGGCCGGCCGCTCAGCGCCCTGGTGCGTACAGCGCCCTGGTGCGTACAGCACCTGAACTTGAAGCCTCATGTTTCTTTCCCACTTCTTCCAAGCTCTTCGGGCTTAAACATTAATCATTTTTACCCATCAATTAACTCCCTAGAGACATCTTAACCATGCTTACACAATCCAAATCCTAACCAAGCATTTCTAACAATTTCTTTACATACACATGCACATATAATCACATAAACTTCTAAAACACCAAGGAGGTGGCTAGCCTATGTTACCCACTTTCTTAGGGCTGAGTTGGCGAGGATGATGGTGAGGAAGAGTAGTCCTCAAGGTCCTAAGCTTGGTCCAAGCTTTGGTTAGTCTCCGGTCAGCTCAATCGAATGACGAACGGACAGAGCTTCGGCTAGGTGTGAAATTTTTGTAAAAATTTTCTGCCATGGTTGGGCTATTTATAGCCACCTAGCTGCCCCCTAAAATTACCTATTTACCCTCCTTCACATTTACAAAAATGCCCTTTCTTATTTTCTTTTTAATTAATTAATTAATTTAGATAATTCATGTGTCAAATCATGAATAGTAAAATGAATTTAAAATAATTTTCCTAGGGGATTTGATGGCTGCATGTGGGAATTGGGAATTTTGCCTTTTCCCGGTCCCGTTTCGCTCGTGTTTTATTGCTCGCAATACCGGTAAGTCGCGCACGGTCGTCTGAAAAATATTTCGTTTATACTGTCGCGATCCCCTAATTTCCTTCTACCTAGGAATATCATTATTCGAAGGCGTTTGAATTTTTCTCCGGAGGAGTATTTTCACAGATACCTTTTACGCGTCGTAAAATTTCAACGGCAGACAATCGCAGTTTGGGTGTTTGCAAAACTTCTCACAACGACTAACCCCCTCAATCTCATGCTTTAGAAACTAATTAATATCTAATCTTGGTGATTATTTCTGTAACAGAAAAGTGGGATGTTACAATAGGCATACTATTCATCTTGGGTCGTCCCTTGACGATACATAATGCATAACATATATAAATGCACACATACATACTTGCATACGTAACTACTGACTACTTAGTGCATGGGGAAAATTTGGGAATCTCTTACGCATACCGGCTCACCCGGGTTAGCGTCCTTCTTAGTCCTTTCACCCATGTAACCGTGGCCTAGGTTACAACCTCTTTCTTGCCACTATTGTATCGACCCGGCGACGCTCTTTACCGGTATGGTAGCTAACCATGTAAGGCTCATAGGACAAAATCATCGAATACAATAGGTGCAACCATCCCCCTCACAGGAATGGCGAGGTACTGACCCTTGGGCGCGATCAGGTGTGGTCGTGTTTCTCTGTACTCTTCTCTTTAATGGGGTCCCCTTTCTTTCTTACAGGACTTGTCCTGTTCTCTTTCTTTTCTCTCTGGCCTTGGCCCGTCCTCGTTACTTTCTGAATCAGGTCTCTCTACCTGCGTTGCCCTGACCAATCCAACATGCAGAATTGAGTTAAGGGAATGGAGTAGATTTTTGAGGACCTTGGTCTCACAATTGGGTTCAAGGAATGGAGCAGATTTTCGAGGACCTCGGGTGCACCGAGGACCAGAAGGTGAAGTTTGAAGCAAGGATGTTTCGCGGAGTGGCTCGAGATTGGTGGAATGCCACCAAGCCCCTGCTGGAACGTAGGGAAAAAATCATCACATGGCATGTGTTCACCATTGCAGTAGTGGACAAGCATTTTTCGCAAGGGATGCGCAAGAGAAAAGAGGTGGAATTCCTGGAACTGAAGCAGGGAGACAAGACGGTGCCAGAATACTCAGCCGTTTTTGACAAGCTATGCAGGTACTCCAGTACTTACCAGCTGAACCCTGATGAGGGGTGGAAGTGTGAAAATTTCAAACAAGGATGAAAGGTGAACTGCAAGTGGCAGTCAACCATTTGGATATTTGGGACTACGCGACCTTAGTGGACAAATGTTNCCGGTCAGCTCAATCGAATGACGAACGGACAGAGCTTCGGCTAGGTGTGAAATTTTTGTAAAAATTTTCTGCCATGGTTGGGCTATTTATAGCCACCTAGCTGCCCCCTAAAATTACCTATTTACCCTCCTTCACATTTACAAAAATGCCCTTTCTTATTTTCTTTTTAATTAATTAATTAATTTAGATAATTCATGTGTCAAATCATGAATAGTAAAATGAATTTAAAATAATTTTCCTAGGGGATTTGATGGCTGCATGTGGGAATTGGGAATTTTGCCTTTTCCCGGTCCCGTTTCGCTCGTGTTTTATTGCTCGCAATACCGGTAAGTCGCGCACGGTCGTCTGAAAAATATTTCGTTTATACTGTCGCGATCCCCTAATTTCCTTCTACCTAGGAATATCATTATTCGAAGGCGTTTGAATTTTTCTCCGGAGGAGTATTTTCACAGATACCTTTTACGCGTCGTAAAATTTCAACGGCAGACAATCGCAGTTTGGGTGTTTGCAAAACTTCTCACAACGACTAACCCCCCTAATCTCATGCTTTAGAAACTAATTAATATCTAATGATTATTTCTCCAACAGGAAAGTGGGATGTTACAATAGGCATACTATTCGTCTTGGGTCGTCCCTTGACGATACATAATGCATAACATATATAAATGCACACATACATACTTGCATACGTAACTACTGACTACTTAGTGCATGGGGAAAATTTGGGAATCTCTTACGCATACCGGCTCACCCGAGTTAGCGTCCTTCTTAGTCTTTTCACCCATGTAACCGTGGCCTAGGTTTAACCTCTTTCTTGCCACTATTGTATCGACCCGGCAGCGCTCTTTACCGGTATGGTAGCTAACCATGTAAGGCTCATAGGAGGAAATCATCGAATACAATAGGTGCAACCATCCCCCTCACAGGAATGGCGAGGTACTAACCCTTGGGCGCGATCAGGCGTGGTCGTGTTTCTCTGTACTCTTCTCTTTAATGGGGTCCCCTTTCTTTCTTACAGGACTTGTCCTATTCTCTTTCTTTTCTCTCAGGCCTTGGCCCGTCCTCGTTACTTTCTGAATCAGGTCTCTCTACCTACGTTGCCCTGACCAATCCAACATGCGGAATTGAGTTAAGGGAATGGAGTAGATTTTTGAGGACCTTGGTCTCACAATTGGGTTCAAGGAATGGAGCAGATTTTTGAGGACCTCGGGTGCACCGAGGACCAGAAGGTGAAGTTTGAAGCAAGGATGTTTCGCAGAGTGGCTCGAGATTGGTGGAATGCCACCAAGCCCCTACTAGAACGTAGGGAAAAAATCATCACATGGCACGTGTTCACCACCGCAGTAGTGGACAAGCATTTTTCGCAAGGGATGCGCAGGAAAAAGGAGGTGGAATTCCTAGAACTGAAGCAGGGAGACAAGACGGTGCTAGAATACTCAGCCGTTTTTGACAAGCTATGCAGGTACTCCAGTACTTACCAGCTGAACCCTGATGAGGGGTGGAAGTGTGAAAATTTCAAACAAGGATGAAAGGTGAACTGCAAGTGGCAGTCAACCATTTGGATATTTGGGACTACGCGACCTTAGTGGACAAATGTTTGATCTTGGAGGACTCTATGAGGAATTTGGTGACAGAACATAGGGAGAAGAATAAGAGGAAGTTTGTTGAGTAGGAGAGCTCCCAGCAAGACCCTAAGAAGCGAGGGCCTCCCCCAACCCTGCTCGCTAACTGGGGAAGAAGACAGATTCAGCAGCAAGTAGCGCCGGGAGCAAGAGGACCGCCTAACTAACCCTGATAAGGACCCCCGAGAGCCGCGCCACCTACGTCGAGACCTCAGCTGCAAGCAGAAGGCTCTAGACCTCCCTGTCCGAAGTGTGGCAGGCAACATGGAGGAGTCTGCCTTGCAAAGCAGAATGTGTGTTTTAAATGTGGCAAGAGCGGTCACATGGCGAAAGTATGCCTGGTTGCCCCACCTACGCCTCAGCAGACCAGACGTGTGTTTACTCTCTCCGCAGATGAAGCCCAGGAGGCAGAGGACTTGATTCAGGGTAAGTGTGTGATGAAAGGTGAATCACTAGCGGTACTGTATGACTCTGGGGCTTCGTATTCATTTATTTCTTATGCTAGAGTTGAGAGCCTAGGACTTTTCCCCACTTTACTACCATACACTCTGAGTGTGTCCACTCCTACGGCACCTCCGGTGAAAAACTGCTTAGTGTGTCTTGAGTGCCCATTCCAGCTGCAGGGGAGGTTGTTCACGGCATATTTGATATGTCTTCCTCTGGTAGGGCTAGATATGATATTGGATATGGACTGGCTGCGTGCCAATCGAGTTATTCTAGATTGCGCCGCGAAGGTAGTCAGTCTTCCTCCTGCAGAATTAGAGGTATCTGATCAGGAGGTGACATCAATGTCTCTGTACTGCTGTCCACTGGATGCCCAGGGATATGTTCTGCTAGCCTCTTCAGACTCGAAGGTTAAGCTTCGGGTAGATCAGATTCCAGTAGTTGGTGAATATCCGGATGTGTTTCCATACGACATTCCAGAGTTCCCTCCGGAGCGAGAAGTGGAGTTTTCGATTGACCTTGTCCCCGGAGCGGGACTAGTGTCCATCGCACCCTATCGTATGTTCCCAATCGAGCTGCAGGAGTTGAAAAAGTGGCTAGAGGAACTGTTGGGAAAGCAATTTATTCGCCCGAGCGCATCAGCTTGGGGAGCTCCAGTACTATTTGTTAAGAAGAAAGACGGGTCAATGCAGATGTGTGTGGATTATCGGCAACTGAACAAGGTTACTATTAAAAATAAGTATCCGCTATCCAGGATCGATGATCTGATAGACCATTTGAAGGGAGCGAGGGTGTTCTCCTGGATTGATTTACGGTCCGGCTATCATCAAAACCGTGTAAAGGGTGAAGACATCCCGAAGACGGCCTTCCGTTCACGATACGGACACTATGATTTTACATTGATGGCTTTTAGGTTGACTAATGCTCCCGCTATTTTCATGGACTATGTAACAACCCGATTCTCTCGTGGACGGAAAGCCTGCCTATTAGGCCGTCCTGGGGAATCGAAAGGCGTCTCGAAGATTTAGGAAGGGGAATTTAACCTGTAAGATCCCCGAATTAGCGGCTGAAATTAGGTTTTGTTGTCCAGGAAATTTTTCGGTGTATTCGGGAGGGTTTCGACTCGAACGGAACTCGTGTCGGATACCGGAAAATGCTTGTGGAATGTTTGGATACGATAAAATGGTCAAACATTCCTGAGTGGTAGTTCTTGGGTCGAAGGGAAAAATCAATGGATCACGACGGTATGTTCGGCATATTTTTAGGGCAACCGATGTGTGAGAAATTGATTAAAATTTGATCAAACCGGACCAAAACAGCCCTGGAGGGAATTTATCTCCCTCAGGAGATATTTAACCATCTTAAATATAAATAAATAAATAATAATAAAGTAACAGAAGAAAGAAAAGATAAAGAAAGAAAAAGAGAAAAAGAAAAAGAAAAAGGAAAAAGGAAAATAAGAAGGCTATAAATAGCCCTTAGGGTTTCAGAATTTATTTAAGTAACTTTTCCTTTTTTCTCAAACACCAGTCCCGTTCCAACACATCTCGATTTCTTGCCGGAGTCTCAGAAAAATCACCAGAGCACGTCTTTGCAACCAGGACGCTGCGAGCATCAAGGATATCTAACCGGAATCTCCATCGGATGTGGGTAACTCTAAGTCCACTGTCTATGTGATTTATTTTATGACTGTTTAGATGCATTCCTGTGTATGTGAATGAAAAACTATTTTATACAAACTATAGGAAATGAGTTATGGAGGTTAGGTTTTGATGATTTTGAGGTTTGGACAACATAACTGTACTGATTGGATCACTGTGGTGACGAAAATTTACGCAGAGAAAACCCCTGGAGAAGTTACTCTCTAGGGCGATTTTTTTACTGTGGGATTCGAATGAATTCCCAAGGGATTTCAGTCGAATGCATGAGGTTTCAATTGAATGAAAGCCTGAGCAGGATTTTAATCGATTGAATTCTCAAGGGATTCGAATGAAAAAATCAATCGAATATTAAAACCTTATTCATTCGAATGCTTGCTGAAAACTTGGAATTTTAAAGGTTCTATGGGGATCCAACACGCATAGGTATGGGTACCTTTGTGTAATGAGAGCATGCATCATGAGGAATGGTCGTCATAGGAGTTAGGACGACCGTAGATAATTAGAGGTATTCACTTAACAGTTAAAGGTGCATAATTGAACCATAGGGAATAAAGCAGAGCAGAGGCGACGAATCACCAAGGATTCGGTCAGCCTTAGCCAGAGTCNTTTATGACTGTTTAGATGCATTCCTGTGTATGTGAATGAAAAACTATTTTATACAAACTATAGGAAATGAGTTATGGAGGTTAGGTTTTGATGATTTTGAGGTTTGGACAACATAACTGTACTGATTGGATCACTGTGGTGACGAAAAAGTTACGCAGAGAAAACCCCTGGAGAAGTTACTCTCTAGGGCGATTTTTTTACTGTGGGATTCGAATGAATTCCCAAGGGATTTCAGTCGAATGCATGAGGTTTCAATCGAATGAAAGCCTGAGCAGGATTTTAATCGATTGAATTCTCAAGGGATTCGAATGAAAAAATCAATCGAATACTAAAACCCTATTCATTCGAATGCTTACTGAAAACTTGGAATTTTAAAGGTTCTATGGGGATCCAACATGCATAGGTATGGGTACCTTTGTGTAATGAGAGCATGCATCATGAGGAATGGTCGTCATAGGAGTTAGGACGACCGTAGATAATTAGAGGTATTCACTTAACAGTTAAAGGTGCATAATTGAACCCTAGGGAATAAAGCAGAGCAGAGGACGAATCACCAAGGATTCGGTCAGCCTTAGCCAGAGTCAGTAGTTATATGATTAGAAAGATCCCATTCTCTTGGCACGTCTTACAGACACGCCCCTCACCAATTCGGCAAGCTGAGTTGGTCAGAGCAACGCAGGTAGAGAGACCTGATTCAGAAAGTAAAGAGAACGGGCCAAGGCCCGAGGAAAAAGGAAAGAGAACAGGACAAGTCCTATAAGAAAGAAAAAGGGACCCCACTAAAGAAAAGAAAAGTACAACGATAGACGACCATGCCTGATCGCGCCCAAGGGCCGGTCCCTCGCCATTCCTGTAAGGGGTGGTTGCACCTATTGTATTCGATGATTTCTTCCTATGAGCCTTACATGGTTAGCTACCATTCCGGTAAAGAGCGCTGCTGGGTCGATACAATAGTGGCAAGAAAGAGGTTGTAACCTAGGCCAAGGTTACATGGGTGAAAGGACTAAGAAGAACGACGCTAACCCAGGTAAGCCGGTATGCGTAAGAGATTCCCAGATTCCCCATGCATTATGTAGTTAGTAGTTACATGCAGGAATGAATGAATGTATGTATGTATGCTAGCATGTATGCAAGTATGTATGTATTTATATATGTTTATGCATTATGTATCGTCAAGAGAACGACCCAAGACGAATAGTATGTCATTAGTAGCAACGTACAGTTAACGAGCACGAAGCCCAGGTAATAGCAAGAGTAGTAATCCAATCACCTAGTAACTTAGATAAATCTACTCAGGACGTAGGCCAAAGATAATAAACAGTAGGATTTTAGTATGCATGACACTTAGAGGTATCCCTGAGTGGCCTGGAATCTACCCGAGTAATTGAACTATAGAGACCCCGTAGAGTTTCCACTAAGAACGAAGTCGTTCTTATTCCCACTCGTGTATGACTCCAGTTCACAGCCATGTCATCTCCGCCTCCTAAGGACGTATGGTTGTTTACGCGTTCACTACAGCGCAACTACCGCACTTACACTTTACTGGAGACCAGCACGTTCGCCCCTGCGAACCTACCTGGAGAGAGTCCGGAGCAGTCCCGATGCAGACTTCGAGGGCCGGATCTTCCCCCATACGGCCCATTTGGATTGATGATGGTCCTGGTAGCAGTAGCTGCGATCCGATCCACGTTAACAGAGAGAACAATCCTCCGCCACCGAGGCCAGAGCCAGAGCCGGTACCCGAGTGATGAAAGCCTTTTTAACCACTTTCTCGGATCTTGACACGGCTTAGGTTTTGTCACAACCATGCCAAGCTCGTTGAAAGCTTATATGCGCTTTAGTCGTTCAAATTAAATTTATATACATACCTACTTTACGGCTTTCAGATTCCAAAAGGAATCCAATTGCAGTATAGGGTATGGTCGATCCCACAGGGAGTTGTAAAATACCATTCTTGAGTTCATTTAATTAAACAATGAGGTGAAAGATTTGTGATTTGATTTATATTTAAATAGACTAAATAAATAAAAGACAGGAAAATAAAATAGGAAACAAATCAGAGGTAGTTCCGGAGCTTGTTGGGAATTTTAATCACATCATAGTTTCATGCATCCAGTTACTTATTACATAGAACTATCATTTGATTGCCCGCCATCAGTTCTTAACTTGTCATCACTTTCGCGCATGACAAGATCACAGGTTTCCCTTGTTAAACTGTCACTTTCGCACACTAGCTTAACAAGGTACGCCAGCATTAATCCAGATGTTAAAACGGCTAACCTTTATTCCAGTTACGGCAACAAGGTTAGATGAAATGATTTAGGTCAGACTCTAATGATTGTAACTTTCGTTCACAACGTTCAAGTCTAGGTTCTAGTTAAGCATAGCATTATTGATTTTAATTTAGTTATGACCTAGTTAGCATAACTTTCGTTCATGTAAATAAGCCCCAAATCAAGAATCAAAACACTAAACAAAACTAGCATTAGGCATGAAATCATTCAAGCAAATCATAAGAAAAAGATAGATTCATATGTAATAGTTACATGGATACAAGCGAACTACAATAGTAATCAAAATCCCAACAAAAAGAGGGTTAAGAACCCATCTTACAAGAGAATTTCGGAGGCACGGTTTAGGCACTTACCATGACACGTGTTCACGCCGTCATGGCCATGGCTTCGCCTAGCTTCCTCGACTTCCGGCTCCTTCACAAGCCTCGTCTTTGTTCCTAACCTAACCTAAACTAATCTAAGCTTTAAAAGTGCAAAATAAATGAAGAAGAATGGTGTTTTTAGGGGGGATGGATGAATGCCTT
Organism: Nissolia schottii; assembly: GCA_003254905.1. Classification (NCBI taxonomy): domain Eukaryota; kingdom Viridiplantae; phylum Streptophyta; class Magnoliopsida; order Fabales; family Fabaceae; genus Nissolia; species Nissolia schottii. The sequence continues at coordinate 38,572 of QANU01084266.1, read as the reverse complement.
GAAGTGGTCTCGGCCTCCTCTATTTATAGGCAAAATTTGGGTCCATCGCTCAGCGATTTGGGTGTCATCGCTGAGCGATTAAGTCTTTATCGTTGGGCGGCGGCGCGTAATCGCTGAGCGATTGTACTTTGCATTAAATGCTCGGCAGCTTTTTGCAGGCGGTGCTGATGTGTCGCTCTGTGATTGGCTGGTCCTAGTTGGCTCCAGCTGGCTTAATGATGGCGCCGGTGCAAGTGGCTTGCCGACTTAAGTTCGCTGAGCGATTAGAGTAATATCGCTGAGCGATTAGGTCTTGAGCACTGAGCGATACATGTTCATCGCTGAGCGATGCTTTCGTCCAGAATCTTCTCTTTAAGCTCTTTTCCAATTTTGCCCTTTTCTTCCTTCTTCATGGGATTATTTCTTATATATTATGCTTGCATCCATCTTTCAAAATATATTATAAATCCTACAAAATACGGGGAATTCATTAGATAATTCGTAAAAAACATAACAGATAAGTGCCATTTTGAATAATAAAAATTGTGTAAATTTGGCACTTATCACCGAGCCAGCTACAGATCCGGAGCTGGTTACACCGCCTGTCCGAGGACGGGGACGACGCACCACCGCTAGGAAGAGGGTACTTCCAGTGCTACCACGCAGATTCGCACCCTGCGACTTTACCGCGGTGACAGACATCTCTAGCGAGGAAGAGGTGGACCTCGAGGAGCAAGAGGAGGATTCTGTATGTACGTGTGTAGGAGAACAATGTACACTATGTATGTGTCGTTGTGTATGTATGTGTGTGTTAATGGGGTACTCATCAAGGGAATGAGTAGTTCTTCGGGTAGCCGCAGCAGGGCCCCGCTAATGTCGACGGTAGTAGGTTTGTACCGTACACGCAATGAGTAGTTCTCATCCGTGTACGTAGACTACGTTGATAGGTGTCTTTGTGTATTTAGGATGATAATTATGTATTTGTGTGTATAGGAGAACAATGTATTATGGCACTATTAATGTATAATTATGTGTGTGGAATCTTCGGGCCGTATGTGTACTTTCTTCGGGTACTCGCCGTGCACCAGGTACGTACTCATGTTTTCTTTACCTCTTTATGATATACTTATTCGATGTATGATGCGTATGGCTCGTTATTTTCCTTAGTATGATTGAAAGAAGTTTTAAATTGGCCCGTTATTTTGTAAACCCTAATTTCAAAGCGAAATATAGAGCCATAGAGGTTCGCAGCACCAGAAGAGCACCACCTAGCTGGGAAGCCTATGACTTAAGCATAGGTTGACTAGCTAGGGTGTTTCAGACTACATGCATTGCATCTTCAGGGAGCATCTAGACCAGTGTGTTATTGTGTTTATCGACGACAACCTGGTATATTCGAAAAGTAAGGAGGAGCACGGGGAGCATTTGCGGACAGTGTTAGAATTATTGAGGAGCAAGAAGGTGTATGCAAAACTGTCCAAATGTGAATTTTGGGTAAGGGAAGTACAGTTCTTAGGCCACGTAGTGTCGGAACGTGGTGTGGCAATCGACCCAGGAAAGGTAGTGGCAGTCCGACAATGGGAAACGCCCATAATAATCACCGAGGTACGGAGTTTCCTACGCTTTGCGGGGTATTACAGACGATTTATCAAGGGATTCTCACAGATTACACTACTGTTGACCAAGCTGACCAGAAAGAGTGCACCGTTTGTCTGGACGCCAAAGTGTGAGCAGAGTTTTTGTACTCTGAAGGAAAAGCTGACGACCGCTCCAGTGTTGATTTTTCCTGACCCTCAAGCTCCGTACGAAGTGTATTGTGATGCGTCCCACACCGGGTTAGGGTGTGTGCTTATGCAGAATCATCAAGTGGTGGCATTTGCTTCGAGACAACTGCAGACTCATGAAGCCAATTATCCCACTCATGATCTTGAGCTTACAACTGTGGTTTTTGCTCTCAAGATATGGAGACATCATCTGTATGGCGTACACTTCGAGTTGTTCTCGGACCACAAGGACCTCAAGTAACTGTTTGATCAGAAGGAGCTGAACATGAGACAACGTCATTGGATGGAATTCCTGAAGAATTATGATTTGAGCTGAGCTACCATCCAAGGAAGGCCAATGTGTTAGCAGACGCTTTGAGTAGAAAGTCGTTGCATATGGCTAGGTTAATAGTGAAAGAGCTAGAATTGATTGAGAGCTTCAAAGACCTCAGCTTGGGTTTTACCCGTCAACCAGCCAGTATTCACTTTTGGCATATTCAAATCACAAGTGAGTTCCGAATTAGAATCGCGGAAGCGCAGCGGAACTACACAGACGATGCTTGGCTGAATCTAGTGGAAGTTGTGCGAGCTGGGAAGATGAAAGAGGTAGCCTTTGGGCCAGATGGTCTCCTGTGATTTAACCAATGTCTCTGTGTGCCGAACGAAGGGGAGTTATGTGCTAACATCCTACGAGAGGACCATAGAAGTCATTTCACCATTAATCCGGGAATGACCAAGATGTATCAGGAATTGAAGAAGATGTTCTGGCGGTCTGGAATGAAGAGAGATGTAGCCGACTGGGTAGAAAGGTGTGTGATATGCCAGAAAGTAAAGATTGAACATTAGAAGCCTCATGGGCTGCTGACCCCACCGGAGATCCCTGAGTGGAAATGGGAAGGCATAGCCATGGATTTCATTTCAGGACTACCCCGAACGGTCAGGGGAGTGGATGCTATTTGGGTCGTTGTGGACCGACTCACTAAGTCTGCGCATTTCATTCCTGTCCGAATGAACTACCCTTTGGAGAAGTTGGTACAGATTTACATCAAGGAGATCATGAAGCTCCACGGAATCCCATCATCTATCATCTCCGACAGAGAGCCCAGGTTCACATCGCGATTCTGGACGGTGTTCCAGAAAGCTTATGGGATGAAGCTATGTCTTAGTACCGCTTATCATCCACAGACCGACGGACAGTCAAAAAGGACAATTCAAGTTCTGGAAGATATGTTACGAACATGTGCGCTGGATTTACTAGGCTATTGGGATGAGATGTTACCCATAGTCGAGTTCTCCTACAACAACAACTATCAGTCCAGCATTGGCATGGCCCCGTTCGAAGCTCTATACGACGGGAAATACCAATCCCCGTTGTCCTGGAATGAGGGGGCTAAGTTTTGGAATAGTACCACTGATGAGATCAGGGAAGCAGAAGAATGGGTCAAGAAGATTCGTGAGAGAATTCAAATGGCGCAGAATCGTTAAAAGAGCTATGCGGATACTAGGAGAAAGCCTTTGGAGTTTCAGGAGGGGAAGCATGTATTCTTGAAGCTTACACCAGCAACCGGCATCGGAAGGTCCCTCAAGGTCCGAAAGTTGAGTCCAAGGTTTATAGGGCCTTTCCAGATTCTCCAGCATATTGGGCCAGTAGCCTATCGAATAGCTCTCCCACCACATTTAGCCTACGTCCATAAGGTATTCCACGTTTCTCAGCTGAGGAAGTATCATGCTTCACCCGAGCATATCCTCGCGATAGATCAAGTACAACCAAGGGAGGATCTCTCTCTACTAATGACGCCTCGAGCAGTTATGGACCGCAAGACTCGTAAAAAAAGGAATAAGGAAGTACAGATGGTGTCTGTCTTATGGGAGAACGGTGTAACATCCCAGTTTTTCCTTAACAAAGATTTCGCATAATAAGATCGGTTGCGAACTCTTTTAAAGGGTGGAAGCGTAAATTACAGGTATCCGTCAAGCACCGAGACGCCTGTTGTAACATCCTGATTTTTCTGAGAGAAATAATTGTACACATAAATGCCAAATTAATTTCTAATCATGATTAGAGAATAAAAATGGGAAATTAGTAGGTAGAATACCCCTAGGAAATAAAACGTGTCGTGGTAGGAAATTCGGCAGACAACTGAACAGCCGCTGTTCGCCGACGAAATTTCCCTACGAGGAAAAGGTGTCCATGAAAATATTTCCCCGGAGAAAAAATTCACAAACACCTTTAAATATTAATACCCTTAGGTAGGGGGGATTAGAGGATCGCGACGGTATAAACAGAATATTTTTCGGACGACTGTGCGCGCCGCACCGACACTACGAGCGATAAAGCACGAGTGAACCGAAACAAAAAAAATGAAATCTCATCAGCCAAAGAAGAGGGCTGCACGGTTGGAAGAGATTTTTTTTGGGACAAAAATAGTTCCCTAAAATCATGCTTCCAAATTCCCATCACCTTACCTTTCTTACACATGCCCATACCCACCCATACCTAAGCCCATGCCTTACACTATTCACCACCTTTTCTTTATTCTAAAAATCAATTAATTTCCCCCACCATTCAGCCACAAAACCGTGACTCCTTCCCCAAAATTCTAATTAAATTGTCCCCAAAAATTAAGCTTAGCCACTCCAAAATTTATCAAGGCAAACCACACACTTTTACACTTCCAAACAATATCACTAACAATATTTTAAGTGACAAATTCCCACTAAATTCCAGCCCAAAAGCATGGCCAACACTTGCTGAATTTTCAGAATTTTTAGTCAACAAACATGTTCCTTAATTTAAGCTTCCACACTTACCATCACCATGCCATACTTACCATCACCACCATACTTCATCACATCACCTATGTTGACTATTAAACTCATTTTTCCCTCAAAATTCTGGCCAAAAACCGTGGGAGCTTCCAGCTCTTGGAGGAGGATTTCATCCTCACCATACTTCTTAAAAAACACACCAAAGCAAGCCATAGCACACTTCTTTGGCTTTCAAAAATATTTGAGCCTCCTCACCTTGTCTCCAAGCTTCACAAAACCAAGTCTCATCTCCCTAAAATCCTCTCATCTTTAGCTTCATCTTTTTCCATAAGCCAACCAAGAAAAATCGCCCCACAATTATTCCATAGAAACACACTTTCATTCTCCTTACAAAGCTCTAAGAACAACACCCTTGTTCTCACAAATTTCCCTCATTTTCCTCTCCTCAAAACCGTGAGCTTGCTCATAGTTTCTCTCAAGTTTCTCTTGGAGAAAAGTGGCCAAAAGCCTGGAAGGCACCAAGGCTTCTACAGATTTTCACTCCAAGTCTCACTCACCACCACAAGGTTTTTCTATAGGTGGGTAAACCGACATAATCACTGTCTATGTGATTTAGGATGTGTTGAGCTATGTTTTGTGTTAGAAATACATGAGGTTAGGGTGCCTTTTTTTGGAACATTGATATATATGCTGTTGATGATTGTCTGGATCTGTGGTTGTTGTCTGTAATTCTGTCAGAATTTAGGAAAGCCTAAGACGGGAATGGGCATATGTCACGTTTTTGGAAAGGAACTGTATGCTGGGATTTTTATCATGAAAAACTAATCTGATTTTTGGATTCTACATGAAATTTTGAGTGGGGATATCAAGTTTTATAATTTTTGGAGTCCCCGATGAATTTCTCAGCAAACGGGTAGAAAACGGGGTTTTTACGAAAAAAGGGAAAAACGGAAATTTCACGTGTTGGGACTGAAAAAATGGGTTTGTTTTTAGAAAATATGGGTTTAGAATCCTCAAAAACCTTAAGGACAGTCTTGAGTCCATCGGGTTTTTGAGAATAAAAATTCCAAAGAAAACAAGGCGTTTACGGGGGCGAAACGGTAATTTTGGGAAAAAGGAAAAAACTGCAATTTCGTGGAACTGAGACTGAAAACTGACTTTTTAAGCATGAAAAATGATCTTAGGACTATCAAAAACCTTGGGGGTAAGGTCTTGGACCTCTTCGGTTTCTGATTGCTATTTTCTGACAGAAACCAGACGCCTGTCTTACTAGTTACTAGTTTGATGTTTGTTTATGTTCAAGAAAGGTTGGAGCATGAATTTATGTTCTTTATACATGTTGAAATTGATGAGGAAAGTAAGTTTCTTATTATGGTTGGAAATTGATGATTTATGTTAAGGATATGTTTGAACATGAAATGTTGAGTTGCGTAGGTTCTATGTGTGATGTGTGACATGACTATGTGAATGTGTGCTATATATGTCAGATGTGCTATGTGCTTCATGAATGGACTGTTAGGAAATAAGGATTTATGTTCAAGGCTTTCTAAAGTATGATAAATGTTATGAACTAAGGATTTATGTTTAAGGCATATGAACTGTGACTGGAATGAACGGTATTGATGAACTGTATGGATGAATGTTTATGTGATTATGTGTCATGGAAATGGTTTTACAAAAGGAAAGGAAAAAGGGAAAGGAAAGGGAAAGGTATCGGGCATGACGTCACTAAGTCCCAAAAAGGAAAAAGGAAAGGAAGGAAGAATGAATCTTTTCCTAGCTGTGCCACTAGCCGGCAGGAAAGGCAAGCTGAACCCTGGGCATGCTTCGTCCCTAGCATAAGGACGGGGTAGGGTCCCCTCGCCATCCCTAGCATAAGGATGGATTCTCCTATCGTGAGCTACTAAGGTTTAGCGCGGCCTAGTCCTCACGATACTGAGACAACAAGGAAGCCTGTCGTGGTAGGCCACCGTTACGGGGGGGTTGAGCTTGAAGTATGTGCTCTAAGTGATATAACTGTACATAAGTGGATGTGTGAAGAAGCTTATAATTAAAATGGGCACGGTTATAAGTGGGCGCACACGGAAGCTTATTATGTGATTATGTGAATTATGTGATTATATGTGATTTAGGAAGTAAGGTAGAGAACAGATGACTTAGTTAATGAAGAATAGGTTCCCCCAGTCACCTAGTAAATTAGATAAAGCTGCTCAGGCTTAGCATGGAATTTAATAAATGGTAGGTATATAGTATAACTGTGACACCTAGAGACCCCTGAGCGGCGGAATCATAATTGAGTTTAAAATAAGTAGCAAGACCAGAGGTTACCCACTGAGAACGCAGTGTTCTCATCCCCCACTCCTTTATGGTTCTAGGCGAGTACGACAAGGACGAAGAAGACGTCAAAGCGGTGCGAGTAGTACGAGGAACAAAGAGAGGAGCTGCAAGAGAAAGAACCCTCCCAAGGGAGGACAGCTGAAGATCAGACGATTAGCTAGTAGATGATACATGTGTACTTGTACTTCTATGTGATATTTATACTTAATACTTATAATACTATTTATGCATTGCTGATGAATGTATGATGGACCATTGTTTGTCATCTTTGCCTATATTAGTTATGCCTTTATTTACAATTAAAGATGTCATATTTCCACTCGCCATATATACTCCGACGCTATAAAGGCTCCTAATTTACGCTATGTAACGTATAAAGAAAGTTGCAAATTGGTCCATATTTTGAGTAACCATATTTTCTAACATATATACACGGGACTAAGTAATCCCCACCAAAGCAGATAACAACCTAGTGAGCATTGTTTGCGACGTACGCGTAAACAGTTAGCTAGGGTGTTACAAACGGGGCCTGCGAAGATGAAACCTGGGAACTGGAAACGGACATGACACGAGCTTATCCCGAGCTATTCGAAGGTACATCTTAACTTCCACTTAAATTTCGAAGACGGAATTTTTCTAAGGGGGTGGAATGTAACATCCCGTTTTCCCCTTAGAGAAATATTCGTAGGAATGAATATGAAATAATTCTTAAAACATGATGAGGGAGCTATGATGGGAAATTCTTGGGTAAAATGTCCCCGAAATATAGGGTAAATTTCGCAGAAGACCGAACGACGATTGCCTGTCGTTAGAATTTTTCGACACGTCAAAGGTATCAGTGAAAAATACTCCTCCGGAGAAAAATGTACAAATGCCTTCAAATAATAATAATCTTAGGAAGAGGGAAATTAGGGGATCGCGACGGTATGGTTGGAATATTTTTCGGACGACTATGCGCGACGCAACAGGACAGCGAGCGATAAAACACGAGCGAAACAGGACCGAAAAATAAGGGAACTTGCAATGTGAAATGTTGTGTTTGATTATTTATGGCATTATGTTTGATTGAGCATTTTATAAATCCTGGCATGTTTTAATTAATTGGATGATATTACCTGGTAAGATTTGAGCCTTTTATAGGATGGCAACACTACATGTCATTCCTTTCTTTGTTGTGTGTACACTCACTAGTGTTCAAGTCTAGAACTTGCCTGATTCTCTGCATTGCACTTTTACCTTTGTATATGACATGTGATATGATTGAGGCATTCCTTGTGTATTTAGCTTACATATCCATATGAGCCTACCTTGAACATTTGACCCTTGTTAGCCCCTTTGAGCCTTGTAGCCTTTTATTGAATAATTAGCACAATACAAGCTGATAAACCAAGAAAAACCATGATACACTTGGCTTTAGGGCTTAGGAGAATTGTGGTATATTTGTTCATATGTGCTAAGCAACAAGTGTGGGGTTACATGAGGACATGTAACATTCAAAGTAGGGGGAGAGCAACCGCAATTGCTCCTATTGGTTGGAAAATCTATAAAGTGCCCATGAAAAAAAAAATTTTGAGGCAACTAATCTGCAAAACAACCAATTAGGTTCACCGATAGAAACTCTCCCCTGAGCTAATGGGTAAGCGGTGGTAAGATTTCCAAGAAGTGTGACAAAGTATTAAAAAAAAGAAAAAAAGTGAATAAAAGTGTTTGGGAATTTGTCATCAGGCTAATTGGAGAACAAGAGAAGCTAGTGGAGATCAAGGTCCTTGCACCGTTGGTTAAGCACATATGCCATGAATTCTACTAAGTCTTAGGCTTTAGCTCACTGGCCATATGATATCCCACCTTGACCTTGGTCCCATTACAACCTTAAAAAGACCTCTTGAAGCATGCCATATGTATTTGGTGATCCGTGATGCTTAGAAGAAAGTCAAGCCTATGGAGGCGACTCTAGTGTAGTGTTTGAGAGAGCATTAGATGAAAATACACTTTGAGTGATGAGTGACACACACACTAACCTGTGAGGCCCAATTGATTTTAACATGCCTTGACTTATTCTTTCTTCATGATTGATATGCCAAGAAAATTAGTTTTAATGCACAGTGATATCATCTCTTGTCAAAATGTACTTTTATTTTTGGATTGTCATGTATTTTGCACAGTTGTCTGGTAATTAGTGAGTCGGCTTAAGTGCCTCCCTGAGTTTCGCGGCTTTGTAGGGGGAATCAGTGTTCCGGTACCAGTGAACGCTGACTCATACACTTGGACCGCATACACAAAGGTGTTATACTTAAACACCGTGCAGGCTAACAAGGAATACGCTCGGAAGTGCAGATAAGCTCAGTCCTCAGGCTCACTTGGACCAAACTGCTTTGATACCAACTATAACACCCCTACTTTCAGCTTACGCTATAGTCGTAACACTGATTATAGGGTTGTTAACTGCTTGGTGGTGATTACTTCTAGCCTCTACTTTTAACTTTGCAAAATATTTCTTACGCAAAATATGGACCAATTTGAAAATTGTTCGTGTGCGTATCAAGTTACAAAGTAGGAGCCGTGTGTGATTTAAGAGAACACATAACAATAATCGCTAGCGTTCATCATGAGTTAGGTGGAGATCATAGTAGAATATGAAGCAAGTGTATCTACATACATATTTATAATCAAGGTCCCAAACACAGTTACACAGTTGCCTTAATAATAAATATTACAAAGAGTATAAAAATCATAGAACATAATACAAAACTTCTATGGCCTTGGCGCGACCGTAGTCTTCCTGCTTCAGCTCCGATCTACAGCTCTCTGTTGCCTACCATGCGTACCTTGGGTTGATCTCCTCGCTATGCCCACCTGGATCCATAACCGAGTGGGGGTGAGAACACTTAGTCCTCAGTGGGTTCCTTAGCTCTACCTATCGCTTCATTTCTCGGTTTTCCTCCAGGCCGTTCAGGGATTTCTAAGTGATCATGCATACTAACATCCTACTGATTATTATCTTTGCCTAGGGTCCTGAACAGCTTTATCTACATTACTAGGTGACTGGGGATCTAATCTGTCTTACTAAGTTCTCGTGCTTGCTAGCCTATACCGTTAGGGCCTTGTGGTACAGCATCACGTACCCACGTTCTTCTACTCGAGATGTCATCTCATGACGTTCATTACATATAGACATACTTACACATACATATACATACAACATTCATCAAGAAATCTCTAATGCATGTCTGGGGAAAGGAGTTCTCTTATGCGCCTATGGCTGCGTCCTTCGTCGCTGCTGGATGCCACCGCTCCTATGTAGACTAGGGGATCGTCATCCCTATCCAGCTACAACATGTGATAACACTAGGCGTGAGGCTCGTATGCGTCCGAACTTCGTGGAAAACTTTCTCACTTACGTCTGAACTTCGTGGATGGCATCTGAACTTCGTGGACGACTTAATCATCTGCAACTGAACTTCGTGGATGACTTTTAAGGCTTGAGTCCGAACTTCGTGGACTAAATTTCTCTTTCTCATATGTCCAAACTTCGTGGACATCTTACCCGTCTTTTAAATGTCATGACATAAAAGCTCAAGCGCTCCTTACTTTCTTTTCTCTCGTCCGGGTGGAAACCCGCGTTCAGATCATTCTCTGCGTAAGATCATCATAACCCAGTCCGTCTCGCACGGCTGGGGAGGGGCTTGTCAGGTATGACGTGCCAAGAGAGGGATTCCTATTACATAACTATGTCATAACTTCGGGCTACTCCGACCCTCTGTGGCCGGGGCCCGTCTTTAGACTTAACTGATTTCCCTACTTTAAATTACCATCTTTGCACATTAGTTCATTTAATTCTAGTGATCTATGGTCGCCCTAAGTCCTGTGGCAACCCTGCCTCATGATGCATGCACTGCTTGGTACTTGTAATCTTTTCTGTTCTCATTCTTCTTATGTGGCTCATAGTAATGCAAATGACATTATATAACTACATAAACTTATCACATAACCATTCACTTCTTTGTGGGTATACTTTTAAAGACTTGGTGCTCATACTCTATTCTCGTCCCTACACCCTGTGGGTGGCTCATGCAAATGACAGTACATACTAATAATTCTCTTTACCTAGTCTTTATTGCTTAGATAAAACTGGTCAGTACCCTCGGGCTCCGAACCGTTCAGCGCAAAGGACCCTTCTGCTCAGCGCTTAAGGCTCGTACCGCTCAGCGGATTGGTACCTCCGCTCAGTGCCACGTGCTCTCATTGCTCAGCGGGAGGTTCCCCTTCGCTCAGCGCCGACTCGACTCCCAAGGATCCTGAGTCAGACTTATCCACTTACGTGGTGTCCACGTCATATCGCTCGGTGAATGAGGTATCGCTCAGCGATATGCCCTGGCCCTTCAACCATGCGAGGTTTGACTTTGGTCAAAAGTGTTGTGCCGCACCAGGCCGCTCAGCGCCCTCTTGGACCGCTCAGCGATCTGGTGCGTACAACACCTAACCAAAGCCAAAACAGCACTCTTTCTTCCATCTTCTTCCAAGACTCAAACCTGCCTCATTCCATCCATCATTCAACATCTAGCAACATTCTAAACATGATTTACATCATCAAAATCCTAACCAAACACTTCTAAAAATTAACCACAAACACAAGCACATGCACACATAAACTCATCCAAGAACTCAAGAACACCAAGAGGTGAGTACAAGCCTAAGTTACCCACCTTATTTTGAGGCTTGAGAGGCTGGTTGGATGAGGAGAAATTTGGGGAAGAGCGCTCCTCCCGGGTGCAGAACTTCTGCCTGGCTTCTGTCAGGTGTTCCCCGGTTCCGATGGCTCCTGCTGGCTGAATTTCTTCAAACCTTCCTTAGGTTTTTGAAGGTATTTTCGTGGGTTAGGGTTAGGGGATTCCTGGAGGAAGTGAACTGGGTTTAAGGCCGGCGGTGTCTGGGTCTCCGGTTTGACCGAACAGCAGTCGATCGGGCAAACGGACAGAGTTCTGGCAAGGTTTCCATTTTTCTATGTAATTTTCGGATTTGGGGAGGGGGTATTTATAGCCCAAGGCTGAATGCCCATTTTACCATTTTACCCTTGGCAAAAATTACCAAAATGCCATTATAATTTAATTTTCTAATTATTTAATTAGTTTGGATAATTATGAAGTCAAATCAAGGAATATTTAATTATTTTCCTTGGAAAAGCTGAATAATCATGTTGTCATCTCCCATGTGGGTCCCACGCAGTCCCGTTTCGCTCGTATTCGGTCGTTCGCCGTGCCGGTGCGTCGCGCACGGTCATCCGAAAAATATTCCGCTTATACCGTCGCGATCCTCTAATTGTCCTCTACATGGAGGTGTAATTACTTCAAGGTATTGGTGAATTTTTCTCCAGAGATATATTCTTCACAGATACCTTTGGCACACCGGTAAGCGTCAGTGACGACAACCGCCAGTTCAGTTTGCATTTCTGCGATCGCCTAGTCCTCCTAATGAGGTTGTGGGACTAATCCAAGGTATTTGAAACTTTTCCCTGGTACCGGTTCGGTTTCCAGGGACATAGGACTCTCTGCTCAATTCTACAGGCTAAACAGAGTCGTTCTAGTATCTGCAGAATCGTCCGAAATAGAGCAGAATTCCCTCTGGCAGACGGTTTAGGTTTTTTATCCAATTCTAAAGGTCAAGGGGAATCATTTGAGTATCAGAAGAATTTTGAGAAACTAAACAGAATAATTTCTACAGACACTCGTGTCCTTCGGGCTTCAGGCTTTCACTTTCCTGACATCTCCAACGTTGCCAACGTTTTCGGGCACCCTTTATTGTCTCTAAGCTCTCTGGTATTCTATACTCCTTTTATCCCTTCTAGATTCTCCCTTTTCACCTTAATATCTTAAGGTTATAATTCCATCCTCCATCGCTTCTGATCCCATATTCCCTTTTCTTCCCTCGTACACTTAGAACCTCTCCCTTCTCGAGCTTCATACACTTTCCTTTGTCCTCGAGAACCTAGCCTCTCATACTTCTCTAGGTGAAACCTAAATTACATTAGTCACTCTCACACTTAATCCTCTCAATCTTCATTCAATCTTATTACACTTAGGCGTATACTTACATCCTTATTTATGCTCTTACCTAGTTCCTAACCCCATTTGTATTCTGTGCATATATCCTCCATAAAGACTTATTTACTCTCCTTCCACGCTCAACCCAACTTTAGATCCTCTCTTATAATCTTCTTTTACTTCTCTTACCTGTCACACTTGAAATTCCCAAAACTCAGCTTCTCGAGCTTTTACTTCTCAAACAGAATACGCCTAAGCCCTCCTACACTCTTTACCTAGTTCTCTCACCTTTTTCCCGCACCTTCTAAACTGATTCCTGCAGGGCTGGGAACAGTCGCCCTCTCCTCTAGTTCTACCAGACTCTTCCTGGTCCAACCTTCCCTTCCTTTCTGTCCCCCTCATTGCTTGCTGCAGCCAGCTTTCTGGCTGACCCCCTCCTCTCTTTACTGTCTGGTTGTCCACGTCTGCTCAATAAGCCTTATTCTTCCCTCTTTGAGATTCTAACGCCTAACCTCCCTAAATCTAGCACTTGTCCACCCTAGTCACACACAGTCACGTGCGTCCCAGTGCTTGACGGACCCCTGTAGTTCAAGCTTCCCACCTTTACAAAGGCTGGCACACGAATTTATTATGCGAAATCTTTGCTAAGGGAAAACTGGGATGTTACATTCCACCCCCTTAGAAAAATTTCGCCCTCGAAATTTCTACGCGTCCAAGGGTCTCAAGGTTTTAATTCTTATTGCTCAATTACCTTGAACGTACACACTTTTACCCTATACTCCATCGGCTGTCAAGGCAAAGACCCATCCCTACGGTAGGGCCATAGGTATGGTTATGATACCAGTTCAAGAGAAGTGGTTATCTTCCTTCGTGGGATCACGTGGCTAATCTATTACACTCGAAATCATAGTGCAGTTTGGTCCATAGTCTTTTCATCGGCTTTCTGTCCGATTGGTCAATTAGATTCCTAACCTCGATGAGTAGATAGTAAATGAAGCTTGCTAACCCCCTAATGGTCATCTCAGGCGGCTCCCGCGTTTCCTTATGTACTGGGACTCACCGTCTATCAACGCTCCTACTTACGTTGAAGGTAATGGGTACATTAAACTTGTAAGGTCTCTAGTTATTTCTCCACCTACTCTTTCCCATAAACTCTTGACTCGATCTCCTCCTACGGTTTCCAAGGTTATTCCGACTTCCTGATAAGTGCCCAATTTATACAATTTTCAAATCCTAAAATGGCACTTATCTATTATGTTTTTAAAGAAATATCTAATTAATTTTCCATATTTTGTAGGATATTAAATATATTTTGAAGAATAAATGCAAGCATAATTTATGAGGAATAATCCCATGAAGAATGGAAGAAAAAGGGCAGAATTGAAAAAGAGCTTAAAAGAGAAGATTCTGGACGAAGGCACCGCTCAGCGAGGAACAAGGCATCGCTCAGCGCTTAAAGACAAACCGCTCAGCGGAAGAACATTTATCGCTCAGCGAAAGTACGTCGGCAAGCCACTTGCACCGGCGCCATCATTGAGCCAGCTGGAGCCAGCCAATAGCCGAGTGCCACGTCAGCGCCACCCTGCAAAAAGCTGTCGAGCATTTAATGAAACCGCGTAAAAGTACAACCGCTCAGTGATAGTGCGCCACCGCCCAGCAATTAAGAGCTTATCGCTCAGCGAATGTACCAAAACCGCTGAGCGATGGACCCCAAAATCTGCCTATAAATAGAGGAGGCCGAGGCTCATTCGAGGCATTCCATCCAACCCCTTCCATTCTTCACTTCTTTCACATTTTCGTTGCATTTTTAAGCTTAGTTTAGTTTAGGTTAGGTTAGGAACAAAGACGAGGCTTGTGAAGGAGCCGGAGATCGAGGAAGCTTGGCGAAGCCATGGGCATGACGGCGTGAGTACGTGTCATGGTAAGTGTCTAAACCTTGCCTCCTAGATTCTCTTGTAAGATGGGTTCCTATCCCTCTTTTTGTTGGGATTTTGGTCATTATTGTAGTTTACTTGTATCCATGTAACTATTACATATGAATCTATCCTTTTCCTATGATTTGCTTGAATGGTTTTATGCTTAATGCTAGTCTTTGTTTAATGTCTTGATTCTTGACTTAGGATTTAGTTGCATGAACGGAAGTTATGCTAATTGAATCATAACTAAGTTAAGATCAACGTAATTATGCTTAACTAGATCCTAGGTTTGAACGTTGTGAACGAACGTTACAATCATTAGAGTCTGACCTAAACCATTTCATCTAACCTTGTTGCCGTAATAAAGGTTAGCCGTTTTAACATCTGGATTAATGTTGGCGTACTTTGTTAAGCTCGTGTGCGAGAGTGACAGTTTAACAAAGGAAACCTGTGATCTTGTCATGCGCGAAAGTGATGACAAGTTAAGAACTGGTAGCGGGCAATCAAACGATAGTTCTATGTAATAAGTGACTGGATGCATGAAACTATGATGTGATTAAAATTCCCAACAAGCTCCGGAACTACCTCTGATTTGTTTCCTATTTACTTTTATGTTGTTATTTACTTATTTTAATTATTAAAACAATTATCAAATCCTTCACTCCATTGTTTAATTAAACGAACTCAAGAACGGTATTTTTGCAACTCTCTGTGGATTCGACTATACCCGACTATACTGCAATTGGATTCCTCTGGAATCTAAAAGCCGTAAAGTAGGTATATATTTTAATTTGAACGACAAAAGCGTAGATAAGCTTTCTACGAGCTTGGCTCAGTTGTGACAAAACCTAAGCTGGGTCAAGATTCTAGAAAGTGGTTAAAAAGGCTTTCATCACTTCCTTCTTACTCTTAATGCCTTTACTCAACCTACCGGGGCAATTTATCTATCTGATCCTTAAGGTTCAATGATTTTGTCCTTACTATGATACTCCTTGCTAAACCTTCTTAGGGCTTCTTTTGTTCGTCTTCCCGAAACATCATTTTACATCGAAAATATACTCACTCCTCCTCTGGACTAATCTCACCTATCAAGCTACCACCGTTTCCTCCTCATAGGCTCTATGTTCCTGAAAAACGCAACAACTGAACGAAAGCAAAGTGATAGGGCGCATTATGCCACACTATTTCTTGTCGCAATACACCAGACTCAGTGCATGGCGAATTTTATTTTGAATATGCACAAGGAACAAAGACAAATCAGTGTTCCGGTACCAGTGAACCCTGACTCATACACTTGGACCGCATACACAAAGGTGTTATACTTAAACACCGTGCAGGCTAACAAGGAATATGCTCGGAAGTGCAGATAAGCTCAGTCCTCAGGCTCACTTGGACCAAACTGCTCTGATACCAACTGTAACACCCCTACTTTCAGCTTACGCTATAGTCGTAACACTAATTATAGGGTTGTTAACTACTTGGTTGGGATTACTTCTAGCCCCTACTTTTAACTTTGCAAAATATTTCTTACGCAAAATATGGACCAATTTGAAAATTGTTCGTGTGCGTATCAAGTTACAAACTAGGAGCCATGTGTGATTTAAGAGAACATATAACAATAATCGCTAGCGTTCATCATGAGTTAGGTGGAGATCATAGTAGAATATGAGAAGCAAGTGTATCTACATACATATTTACAATCAAGGTCCCAAAACACAGTTACACAGTTGCCTTAATAATAAATATTACACAGAGTATAAAAATCATAGAACATAATACAAAACTTCTATGGCCTTGGCGCGACCGTAGTCTTCCTGCTTCAGCTCCGATCTACAGCTCTCTGTTTCCTACCATGCGTACCTTGGGTTGATCTCCTCGCTATGCCCACCTGGATCCATAACCGAGTGGGGGTGAGAACACTTATTCCTTAGGGGGTTCCTTAGCTCTACCTATCGCTTCATTTCTCAGTTATCCTCCAGGCCGTTCAGGGATTTCTAAGTGATCATGCATACTAACATCCTACTGATTATTATCTTTGCCTAGGGTCCTGAACAACTTTATCTACATTACTAGGTGACTGGGGATCTAATCTTTCTTACTAAGTTCTCGTGCTTGCTAGCCTATACCGTTAGGGCCTTGTGGTACAGCATCACGTACCCACGTTCTTCTACTCGAGATGTCATCTCATGACGTTCATTACATATAGACATACTTACACATACATATACATACAACATTCATCAAGAAATCTCTAATGCATGTCTGGGGAAAGGAGTTCTCTTACGCGCCTATGGCTGCGTCCTTCGTCGCTGCTGGATGCCACCGCTCCTATGTAGACTAGGGGATCGTCATCCCTAGCCAGCTACAACATGTGATAACACTAGGAGTGAGGCTTGTATGCGTTCAAACTTCGTGGACGACTTTCTCACTTACGTCCAAACTTCGTGGACGGCGTCCGAACTTCGTGGACGACTTAATCATCTGCAACCGAACTCCGTGGATGACTTTAAGGCTTGAGTCCGAACTTTGTGGACTAAATCTCTCTTTCTCATATGTCCGAACTTCGTGGACATCTTACCCGTCTTTTAAATGTCATGACATAAAAGCTCAAGCGCTCCTTACTTTCTTTTCTCTCGTCCAGGTGGAAACCCGCATTCAGATCATTCTCTGCGTAACATCATCATAACCCAATCCGTCTCGCACGGCTGGGGAGGGGCTTGTCAGGTATGACGTGCCAAGAGAGGGATTCCTATTACATAACTATGCCATAACTTCGGGCTACTCCGACCCTCTGTGGCCGGGGCCCGTCTTTAGACTTAACTGATTTCCCTCCTTTAAATTACCATCTTTGCACATTAGTTCATTTAATTCTAGTGATCTGTGGTCGCCGTAAGTCCTGTGGCAACCCTGCCTCATGATGCATGCACTGCTTGGTACTTGTAATCTTTTTTGTTCTCATTCTTCTTATGTGGCTCATAGTAATGCAAATGACATTATATAACTACATAAACTTATCACGTAGCCATTCACTTCTTTGTGGGTATACTTTTAAAGACTTGGTGCTCATACTCTATTCTCGTCCCTACACCCCTTGGGTGGCTCATGAAAATGACAATACATACTCATAATTTTCTTTACCTAGTCTTTACTGCTTAGATAAAACTGGTCAGTACCCTCGGGCTCCGAACCGCTCAGCGCAAAGGACCCTTCCGCTCAGCGCTTAAGGCTCGTACCACTCAGCGGATTGTGAAACACCCTAGCTAACTGATTACCCGTACGTGGCAACACAGCTCACTAGGTTGTTATCTACTTGGTCGGAATACATAGCCCATCATGTTATTTCAAAAATAATCAGTTAAGAAAATAAGGACCCATTTTAAAATTTCCATTTTTCATCGCATAATTACCAAAATAGAGCCATGCGTTGGAATCAATAATATAACAAAACGTATATCGGTATATGACTAAAGCATTTCTATATATATACAACAAGTGGTCCATAATACAAAGTCACAAAATGTATCTCTAATACATAACCTAGATATCTCATGTACAGAAATACTGAAATACATCAGTTGCTACAGCATATCAAAATACAACATCTATCTATCGACCAGCCGCTCATGGCTCAGCTGGTGGCTCTTCTTCAGCATCCTCAAAATATGAGTCGTCTTCTCCTGTACCTGAAGTCATAAACAGTGGGGAATGAGAACGGTAGGTTCTCAGTGGAAATAACTCTAGTTCCTGAGTCGTTTAACAAATTATGTCGGACTTCAGGCCGCTCAGAGATCTCTAAGTGAACATGCAGACTATAACCTACCATTTTATTATCTGGCCTATCTGAACGGCTTTACATACATCATTAGGTGATCTGGGAACTATTCTTGTTTACTACGTTCTCGTGCTCATTAACAGTTCGTAAGAAATCCGTCTTGAGCAGGCTCTTGACGGTACGACATAACAGCGTATATTCAACATAATACATTACATAATAATATACATTTAGCATAACAGCAACATTACAGCATATAGTAGTATTCAACAGCATATGTCAGCATATAATAACTTATAACATCATATGGCAGCATGTACAGCATTTATCAGCACATAACAACATTTACAACATTTATCAGCATATAACAGCATTTAATGTTTTGAATCTGCATCGCCACATAACCTGTTTGAAATACTGTTATTCACCCTCAGAATGACATCCTCTATGGACATCACTATGATGGAATAACCTCACACCTCCAGTGTAGGCCGACACTGTCCTGACCTCACTGCGGTGGGCTTCCACCTGCCGTGTGCCCCCTCGGGACCCCTCGACAGTGGGCTGGGATGGTACCTCCCCACCTAAGCTTGCCCCCTTTCGACAATGCAAAGGCGTGGTACCCGCACACCTCCAGGTATGCCATATAGACACCACCTGTGGCGGGCTTCCACATTCAGGATGCCTAGACCTCCTGAAGTGGGATCATAGCGGCTCACGTGATCACGGCCTTTTAGCATGGCATATAGCCAGCTTTCAGCATGGGGCATTTAGCCATTTCTTTTTCAGCATATGGGCATTGGCCCTTGTTCAGCATTGGCCATTGGGCCTATTCAGCATATCTCAGCATATCTGTACCTGCAGCATAGCATACTTTTTTCCTATGGTTCATTTCAGTATCTTATTTATCTCATAGTTTATTACAGTGTTTTTAATCTAGGTGAGTCATACAAGCATGATAAGGCATAATTATCAGCATAAATTCAGATCATGTTCATATTCTACGCATTTCCTCATCATACCGCATAGAAGTTCACATACTTCAATCATCACTCATACACATAGCATTCAAGACTGGTTAGGAGCCTCAAGAGGGTGCCATCGGCCTTTATCAGCTTCAGACCGCTCAGCGGATTTCTTGATCGCTCAGCGGTTTAAGCTTAATCGCTCAGCGGTGAGGGTTGTATCGCTCAGCGGTGATAGCTCTACCGCTCAGCGGCACTAACTCCACGCTCAGCGGCCTTACTTTCTCGACCTTTCTTCCGCCGACTTCCACCGCCTTACTTTTAAAAATATCTTTTTACTTTCCACATCAGCCCAGCGTCGCTCAGCGGTGCCTGAGGGCCGCTCACCGATGCTTGGGCGAAAATGAAAAACCTAATTTCCTTTCTTCTTTCACCTTGCTCCATAATCTCCCATGGCACCTGCTTGAGTTCCATACCTGATTCAAGTACAATAATCCTATCTAATCCAGGTCACAAGACCCTTCAGAATTGTCTCCCTAAGCCCTAGCATCATTTCTAACATATATGCACATGTTTTCACATAATCATCAAACACAAACATAACCACATGAACAATATCCACCATCAAAGGGGTGAGAAACTAGAGTTACCCACCTCTTCACAAACTTGTTATTGCTAGGAGATAAGAGAACCAAGCCTTGTTTGCTTACTTGGAAGCTCCTTGACCTAAAAACATCATTTTAACCTAATTAGCACAACCATGGATTATGGTAACACAACTCCTTACCATATTATGAAAACTCACTCACAACTCTTCCTAGCCTTCCTTAGATGCTTAGGAATGAATCATGGTGATAGAAATATAAACTTGAAGCTTACTTGAAGCTCTTAAGTTAAAAGAACATAAAACCCTAGATTATGGAGATTTAGGGTTAGAACCTTGAATCCTTGGATTTCTCTTGAGGAACCTCCCTAACCTTGATGCTAGATTGTTTCCTTGAGTGTCTTGAGGAGAATTTAAGATGATGATAGGCAAAGGATTATGATTTTACCTTGGAGAAGCTTTGGAGAAATCTATGGAAAGCTTAGGTTTAGGAAGCTTTGGAAGAATGAAAACTTAGGAGAATTTTGGGGGATGGTTTCGGGTTTGAAAGAGGAAGGCTGGCCGTGGCTTTTTTCTCACTTCCTTGACCATCCAAAATTACCATTTTACCCTTAGTGTGTTTTAGGTTATGATCATGCATTATTTCTTTATGTACGGAAGTCCTAAAAATATTCCGGACATACCGTTATGCTCTAAAAATTCCCTTCATTAACTCTAAAATATTACTTGACAGATCCTTAATTTATTTCCATATTAATATATTTTACAGACTCCTATTGAGTCACAATTAATTTCTAATACTGCCTAATTTCGGTCCGGACGTCACCAAACCACAAAATAATTATTTTTAACTAATCTTACCGAGATAAATTAATATTAGAATTTTTCTTTCATTTTATCTCACTGTTTCCCCTATTTTATATTTTTAATTCTTTATTAAGTGATGTCCTAAAGAACGAGAAAAGTCGGGTTGTTATAGATTGGTACCTCCGCTCAGCGCCACGTGCTCTCATTGCTCAGCAGGAGGTTCCCCTTCGCTCAGCGCCGACTCGACTCCCAAGGATCCTGAGTCATACTTATCCACTTACGTGGCGTCCATGTCATATCGCTCGGCGAATGAGGTATCGCTCAGCGATATGCCCTGGCCCTTCAACCACGCGCGGTTTGACTTTGGTCAAAAGTGTTGTGCCGCGCCAGGCCGCTCAGCGCCCTCTTGGACCGCTTAGCGATATGGTGCGTATAGCACTTAACCGAAGCCAAAACAGCACTCTTTCTTCCATCTTCTTCCAAGACTCAAACTTGCCTCATTCCATCCATCATTCAACATCTAGCAACATTCTAAACATGATTTACATCATCAAAATCCTAACCAAACACTTCTAAAAATTAACCAGAAACACAAGCACATGCACACATAAACTCATCCAAGAACTCAAGAACACCAAGAGGTGAGTACAAGCCTAAGTTACCCACCTTATTTTGAGGCTTGAGAGGCTAGTTGGATGAGGAGAAATTTGGGGAAGAGCGCTCCTCCCGGGTGCAGAACTTCTGCCTGGCTTCCATCAGGTGTTCCCCGGTTCCGATGGCTCCTGCTGGCTCCGGGCTTGCTTTGACGCCTCCGAGCTCCTCTTGACTGAATTTCTTCAAACTTTCCTTAGGTTTTTGAAGGTATTTTCGTGGGTTAGGGTTAGGGGATTCCTGGAGGAAGTGAACTGGGTTTAAGGCCGGCGGTGTCTGGGTCTCCGGTTTGACCGAACAGCAGTCGATCGGGCAAACGGACAGAGTTCTGACAAGGTTTCCATTTTTCTATGTAATTTTCGGATTTGGGGAGGGGGTATTTATAGCCCAAGGCTGAATGCCCATTTTACCATTTTACCCTTGGCAAAAATTACCAAAATGCCATTATAATTTAATTTTCTAATTATTTAATTAGTTTGGATAATTATGAAGTCAAATCAAGGAATATTTAATTATTTTCCTTGGAAAAGCTGAATAATCACGTGGTCATATCCCGTGTGGGTCCCACGCAGTCCCGTTTCGCTCATATTCAGTTGTTCGCAGTGCCAGTGCGTCGCGCACGGTCGTCCGAAAAATATTCCGCTTATACCGTCGCGATCCTCTAATTGTCCTCTACATGGAGGTGTAATTACTTCAAGGTATTGGTGAATTTTTCTCCGGAGGTATATTCTTCACAGATACCTTTGGCACACTGGTAAGCGTCGGTGACGACAACCGCCAGTTCAGCTTGCCTTTCTGCGATCGCCTAGTCCTCCTAATGAGGTTGTGGGACTAATCCAAGGTATTTGAAACTTTTCCCCGGTACCAGTTGGGTTTCCAAGGACATGGGACTCTCTGCTCAATTCTACAGGCTAAACGGAGTCGTTCTAGTATCTGCAGAATCGTCCGAAACAGAGCAGAATTCCCTCTAGCAGACGGTTTAGGTTTTCTATCCAATTCTAAAGGTCAAGGGTAATCATTTGAGTGTCAGCAAAATTTTGAGAAACTAAATAGAATAATTTCTACAGACACTCGTGTCCTTCGGGCTTCAGGCTTTCACTTTCCTAACATCTCCAACGTTGCCAACGTTTTCGGGCACCCTTTATTGTCTCTAAGCTCTCTGGTATTCTATACTCCTTTTATCCCTTCTAGATTCTCCCTTTTTCACCTTAATATCTTAAGGTTATAATTCCACCCTCCATCGCTTCTGATCCGATATTCCCTTTTCTTCCCTCGTACACTTAGCACCTCTCCCTTCTCGAGCTTAATACACTTTCCTTTGTCCTCCGGAACCTAGCCTTTCATACTTCTCTAGGTGAAACCTAAATTACATTAGTCACTCTCACACTTAATCCTCTCGATCTTCATTCAATCTTATTACACTTAGGCGTATACTTACATCCTTATTTATGCTCTTACCTAGTTCCTAACCCCATTTGTATTCTGTGCATGTATCCTCCATAAAGACTTATTTACTCTCCTTCCACGCTCAACCCAACTTTAGATCCTCTCCTATAATCTTCTTTTACTTCTCTTACCTGTCACACTTGAAATTCCCAAAACTCAGCTTCTCGAGCTTTTACTTCTCAAACAGAATACGCCTAAGCCCTCCTACACTCTTATCAGTTACCTAGTTCTCTCACCTTTTTCCCGCACCTTCTAAACTGATTCCTGTAGGGCTGGGAACAGTCGCCCTCTCCTCTAGTTCTACCAGACGCTTCCTGGTCCAACCTTCCCTTCCTTTCTGTCCCC
>QANU01084266.1:0-15033 GCA_003254905.1 Nissolia schottii | reverse complement strand
TCGATCGGGCAAACGGACAGAGTTCTGGCAAGGTTTCCATTTTTCTATGTAATTTTTGGATTTGGGGAGGGGGTATTTATAGCCCAAGGCTGAATGCCCATTTTACCATTTTACCCTTGGCAAAAATTACCAAAATGCCATTATAATTTAATTTTCTAATTATTTAATTAGTTTGGATAATTATGAAGTCAAATTAAGTCAAATCAAGGAATATTTAATTATTTTCCTTGGAAAAGCTGAATAATCACGTGGTCATCTCCCATGTGGGTCCCACGCAGTCCCGTTTCGCTCATATTCGGTTGTTCGCAGTGCCGGTGCGTCGCGCACAGTCGTCTGAAAAATATTACGCTTATACCGTCGCGATCCTCTAATTGTCCTCTACATGGAGGTGTAATTACTTCAAGGTATTGGTGAATTTTTCTCCAGAGGTATATTCTTCACAGATACCTTTGGCACACTGGTAAGCGCCGGTGACGACAACCGTCAGTTCAACTTGCATTTTTGCGATTGCCTAGTCCTCCTAATGAGGTTGTGGGACTAATCCAACGTATTTGAAACTTTTCCCCGGTACCGGTTGGGTTTCCAGGTACATAGGACTCTGCTCAATTCTACAGGCTAAACGGAGTCGTTCTAGTATCTGCAGAATCGTTCGAAACAGAGAAGAATTCCCTCTGGCAGACGGTTTAGGTTTTCTATCCAATTCTAAAGGCTAAGGGGAATCATTTGAGTGTTAGCAGAATTTTGAGAAACTAAATAGAATAATTTCTACAGACACTCGTGTCCTTCGGGCTTCAGGCTTTCACTTTCCTGACATCTCCAACGTTGCCAACGTTTTCGGGCACCCTTTCTTGTCTCTAAGCTCTCTGGTATTCTATACTCCTTTTATCTTAAGGTTATAATTCCACCCTCCATCGCTTCTGATCCCATATTCCTTTTTCTTCCCTCGTACACTTAGCACCTCTCCCTTCTCGAGCTTAATACACTTTCCTTTGTCCTCCAGAACCTAGCCTCTCATACTTCTCTAGGTGAAACCTAAATTACATTAGTCACTCTCACACTTAATCAACTCAATCTTCATTCAATCTTATTACACTTAGGCGTATACTTACATCCTTATTTATGCTCTTACCTAGTTCCTAACCCCATTTGTATTCTGTGCATGTATCCTCCATAAAGACTTATTTACTCTCCTTCCACGCTCAACCTTAGATCCTCTCCTATAATCTTCTTTTACTTCTCTTACCTGTCACACTTGAAATTCCCAAAACTCAGCTTCTCGAGCTTTTACTTCTCAAACAGAATACGCCTAAGCCCTCCTACACTCTTATCAGTTACCTAGTTCTCTCACCTTTTTCCCGCACCTTCTAAACTGATTCCTGTAGGGCTGGGAACAGTCGCCCTCTCCTCTAGTTCTACCAGACGCTTCCTGGTCCAACCTTCCCTTCCTTTCTGTCCCCCTCATTGCTTGCTGCAGCCAGCTTTCTGGCTGACCCCCTCCTCTTTTTACTGTCTGGTTGTCCACGTCTGCTCAATAAGCCTTATTCTTCCCTCTTTGAGATTCTAACACCTAACCTCCCTAAATCTAGCACTTGTCCACCCTAGTCACACACAGTCACGTGCGTCCCAATGCTTGATGGACCCCTGTAGTTCAAGCTTCCCACCTTTACAAGGGTTTGCACACGAATTTATTATGCGAAATCTTTGCTAAGGGAAAACTGGGATGTTACACTCTACTTGTATGTATGATATTTACATTCCGGCTTTTCTGTTATACGTACCTAATGAGCATATGGTATTGCTCGCAAGCACATGGCTCCTAGCTAAACGAAAAGTAATTGTGGAAAAAAAAAATTGGGTCCTTATTTTCAGATTACAGCATTATTTTCTTAAATAATTAGGGACTATGGGTATGCCCACACGACAAGTGGCAACCTAGGGACGTAGAGTATGACTTAAGAATAAGTTGCTAACCTAGGGTGTTACAGGACCCTAACTTAGGCCAATGAAGGTTGATCTTGGAGCCGTCATAGTATCAACTTCCGCGCAGGACACAGAGCAGAAGCTATGTTTGAGATGACGAACCGTGACAATAAAATATTATGTTTTGTTCTAGCTAAATGACTTGTACTTGTCATTGGCTTTATATGTGTATTAAGTGTGTATTTATGTATATAACTAAGTTTTTGTGACTGTTTCTTTTGACCATTATGAATGTATTAATGCAATGACTTCTATGCCTTGGTTAGAATTATCATCAATAATTATGCTTAACCTTTAAGTCTCTGAGACTATAACGCTTCTATATATATGACTTGTTTCGTACACACGGCTCATATTTTACATTTTCGTAACAAAAAGTTTAAATTAGTCCATATTTTCAATAAAAGATAAGTTTGAAAGCAATTATAGGACTAAAAGTATTCCAACTGAGAAAGTGATAAACTAGTGAACATTGTTTGCGACTTAAGCGCAAATAGCTAGTTAAGGAGTGTTACACATTATCCCTCCAGAGAATTGCATCCTCACTAAAGCATATCACAAACATTAATTAAGGAAATAAACATAACCTTGTTTAAAAAAGGTGTATTAAGAACTAATCTTCAAAGCAGAAGTCCGTTGAGGCCAATTGAGGAGTCCCATTGTCATGTCCCCTATCTGATTGCAACCATCTATGATGACATAAGCCCCTTAAGTTCCTGTTATTGCTTCCTAGTAAAAGCACCTATTACTTCTCTACCATAAGAATTTGTTTTTGTACATAATTAGGATGTCCACTGATGCGGGCCCAATAACTAATCCATTTGTTGGCTTATAGGCACCTTTAAGTGTAGGACAGTTGACCCGAGGATTTAAAGTTTCTCCATACCTAAAATTAGGGATCAAACCCTGACATTTGATTAAGGAAGGATGATCCCTTTCTGCTTAACCACACTCCCCAATTCTCTAACATAAGACAGACACACATATCTTTAAGTATCAAATATTGAATTTTATCCATTAATAACCCATGAATAAAAGAAACTAAAACAGTTTTGAGAAGTGGCATCAAAACTCTACTGAAGACTTAAAAAATTCATATATTACTCATATGTTAAAATTATAATAAAATAGAGAGAGTTTATGTACTTGTAAGAATTTTACAAATGAGAAAAATAAACATTAAAGAAGAATAAAATGAATAGAAATTTGAAAAAAGTCCTGCCAGTGCCATAGTAGCAGCATGTATAAGAGCAAAAATAAGGGTAGGCCTTTCCATAGCATTAGGTAATCACATATGAAAGGAGAATTGAGTCAATAGATAATTTAACCAAAAAATTCGAACAGTTTATATATTTTTTTTTAAAAAAAAAAACCCTAACAGATTTACTAATGTCGACCTGTCATCACTCAACCTGTCATTGCCAGAAGTGCTGCTCTTTCACGTGTCGTTGGAGCCTGATATCTAGAAAGAAAAAAAAATATATTAACAGACCAAACCAATACCTGAAAGCTACAATGAATCAGGAAAACTGAAACACATAAGACCCTTCCCCCTACAAACACGTGCACAAACAAAACTTTTGAACAATAAATTACAATCCTCACAGACAGACCACAAAAGCCAGAAGCACAAAATATTGCGGAATCCCTTGTAATATCATTTAATTACTACTTGATTCCCAGGAAAAGTCAAATATATGATGTAAATGAGGTCATCCAAACCAAATTGTAATTTCAGAATTAAACCTACCAGAAGAATTTATCCGACATATGTTACCTTTCATGTTGACAAATTTAAATTCAGACTAAAATAGAGGCTATGATCTTCAATCTACGATGCAAAGATTAATTTCGGTCAAGTGCCTAACCCAACTAACTGAAAAAATTTGCACCCGACCACATAAATATCCGGATGCAAGATCATATGTATCATTAGTTCAGAATTTTAAATAAAAAAAGAAAGAGAAAAAAAGGCAGCAAAGGGGGCTTGAATTTGAAACAAACAAAGCACTTAAATTGAGGAAAAGACAGCAAAGGGATCTTTGATGGAAAATTTAGAAAAAAATAAAAGGTGCCCATCACTGATGGCCATCAGATGAACAACCATTGCCACAAACACTAAATAGCTAAAAAACAAAAAATTGATGATTCACCAAAAAGGACCTGACTAATTCACAAAGCATTGGGAACTCACCTTTATGTACAGAACTTTGTGACTCAGCAGCCATTACCCTCTCTTCACTACTTGAATCCCCTTTCTTATGTTTCCATTCTTGATAGTATGTAGATGCCTCAAATCTCCCATTCAGTAAACATAGTCCATTAAATCATCATATTAATTCCATCAAGCTCCAAGCATAGGGCTTCAAGCTGAAGAAAATTTCTAAAAATGAAGAGGTTAGACACTTTAACCCATGAAAACAATTTGTATAATCAAGCCGATAGACAAAAAATAGTCATGAATGTATGCAATCAATTGTTTGAGTAACAGAGATTCAATTCTTAAAAGTATTGGAGAAATCATATCAAAAAAAATAAAAAAAAATAAAAAAACTTATCAAATGCAGCGCTCTATTCTTACAAATAAGGAATAGCACCAAACAAAGGATAGTAACTCAACAATGTGCTTTAAATTTGAATCTATAATAAAAAATTCAGTAGTGTAGAAACCAATAAATATGCAATATATAGAAATCATAATGCGAGCACATTATAACAATTGAGAACTATTCAAAACACAAAATAAAGCAAATTGAAATGATATATTGATTATAATAACTTGATGAGCGTCTTTAGTGCTCTCCCTGTTGAAGTTTTTCTTGTTCCGGAAGCAAAAATACATACATCGTAACCATCAAAACTTATGGTTTCAAATGGTGGTGTCATAAAAAATGTTGGTTGTATAGAAAAAAAATAAAGATATGTCAAAAAGAGCAAATGTCATCAAAACCACCTTCTTTTTTTTTTTGGTAACTTGCCCCTTCACGGCAATTAACACAGCGAAGAAAATACCAATTGATCAATACCCCAAATCTCAAATGCTTAATTATAATAAATGAATAATATCTACTTAAAGACAAATGCTTAATTATAATAAATGAATAATATCTACTTAAAGAGATATGTGTACCCAATGATCCAACGTGCATCAACCTGCTCATGAGCTCATTCTGTAGCTCTTCCAAGGAGTTTCAAGCTCATTAGAATTCTTTATTGTTATGTTCATTGTCACTATTGATCTTCCGCAACGTCATCCTTGTTTAATCCAATTCCTTTCTTGAACACTCAAAATCTCTTTTCAACTTCTCAGACTTTCTCTTCAAAGCCAATATTCTCTGTATCCCTGTCTCTCATATAATGTAGAGAACAGAAAAGTTCTCTCATTTTTAGATCAAAATATGAAACTACTATCATTCTAAGAAAGTATGATTATGAAGAATCTTTTTCTATTTTTCCCGTTACCAATAGTTCTACTATTTTCATATAACTAAGTATGACAATGACACGTTTATCAATCATAACTCTTTTTCTGTTATGTGAAGCAATTATAATTGCAAGTGTTGTCAACCACAAAAGTTTTTCTTGCAATATCAAATTTCATAAGCAAAAACAGATATGCCAATAAAAAAAGTAACTAAACATATTAGGACCTTCTTTCAACTTCATACCTGTCAAGAAAGAAAGTGCAACAATTTCATGCAATATTAATCACACCATAAGAAGAGCAATTATATATGTAAGAAGAGAATCATCCAATAACTTAAGATTTTAGAACAAAGTAGGCTGATAAAGATAAAGAGAAGTAGGTATCAAATTTGAGCAACTGCAGTATCAGTTCTGTGCACTATCAAACCAAAACAAAATCCCCAAACCATAATTATTGAAACCAAATGCAAATCCACATAAAAACCAGGCAACAAAACCACTAAATTTAGCCTCACCCTTAGTTGTTCACACAATAACCCAGGTGTAATCATGTACAAAAAATGTTCATTTAACAAACAAAATACACGAAGGCAGAAAATGGGGCTTGAATTTGAAATAAACAGCACTTAAATTGGGGAAAATGCAGCAAAGGGATCTTTGATGGGAAATTTAGAACAAATAAAAGGTGCCCATAAAATAGGAGTACCTAGATTTTTTATTGTTGCGTGCCATCGTCGTCCATGGCTGAAATGCTAACAGAGCTTGAGGTTCGAGATGCATGCTATCGTTGTCCCTCTCTCTCTTGCAATGCCCATTCTTCCCGTTCACGACATCAGCAACACACGGGGGTGGTTGCAGCTCGCACGGTGGTGACTCATGCTCGTGAAATGGCAGTGGCATCCCGTAGATCCTCAAAGCTTCAGTGGCCCTCGCAACTTTGGGCAGTGGCTGCGGCAGTCTTCGCGGTTGTTCTGGATTCGCCTGAAAGGATCCGAGCTCGACAAAGTCGTCTTCCTCCTCACCCCTGCCGTCGGAGGTATTTGTGTGCTTCTTGGTAACATGAAGGCCAAAAAATTCTCCCCTCACCCATGTAGAGAAAAGAACTGGGGAAGCATAGATGAAGGTAAAAAATTTCCTGGTCACCCACCCAACACACTTGCACATCAATTAGGGTTCGTATGATGGCATAGAGAGTAAATTTTTGGTTGGACCAAGGGTTCCTGTTATAACCAGAAATTCCCAAATCAACCATGAGGTGTTCTCAAATCAATAACCATAAACTAATTTATAAAGGAACTGATTTTTCTATATACGAAATTAACTAATTTATATATAAAAAATAATTGCAGAAATTTGTAGTAATGACTCTCACCAACCCGAACAATTTCATGCCTTTCATGCGAAGAACCCAGCACATTACAAATCCTAACATAAAGACAACAACAAAAATAAGACACAGATGAATTCGGAGATGCAATAAAATTAACCACAACAATAAGAGTAGGAGACGAAGCAAAGGGAAGCAAGCAATCAGAGACCAATAACTAGATCTGTCCTGGGCAAAATCAACAAACCGAACTAAGGGAAATAATTTATAGGTAAATTGATCTGGGTTGCTTGGTCACCCATAAAGTGTTCGTAAAATGGCAATATGGTAAATAAATGGGTGGACAGAAACTTCCCATTTCCACCAGCCTTTCCCAAGATCACCACTGAACCAGTTAGAAAAAATAAATAAATATCTAATGAACCCAATGAATCATGAGAAGGCATGAATAAAACAAAAAATCGAATAAAAGAAAAATCAATAAGAATCTGGAATTAAGAAAGCAGTAACAAACTAAAACATTTTCCAAAAAATAAAAAATCCCTCATAATGACACATCCACAATTGCATGTGGGAGTTCATCAAATTTAGTAATATATAATGATATGAAATGGTATGTTTAACAAATCTATGTTGAGGTTCTGAGCATGTTACAACTTCAAGAAGTCTGTACTCGATCGATCATTTGTGGATTTACCAATAATCATTGCAAGAGCATTCCCCATCCTTCATGTGATGAAATCGGTTTGCATCTCTCACCACAATCTCTCTTCCAATGACCTTTGATATAAACTTTATTGCCATATGGCAATCCCCGCAAACCCGAAGATTCTTAAATACTCTTATAGGCTTGGGTTTGGGGGTGCTAATAAGGGCAAATGCCACTGCAATTTTCTCACTGTGTTGAAACAGAAAATGTTCCT
This sequence comes from Nissolia schottii, assembly GCA_003254905.1. NCBI lineage: Eukaryota > Viridiplantae > Streptophyta > Magnoliopsida > Fabales > Fabaceae > Nissolia > Nissolia schottii. The sequence goes on along the minus strand of QANU01084266.1, from coordinate 7,377 downwards.
TCTGTTCATCCTCCACATCATGAAGAACAAAATCTGTGTCTGGGACATAACCCAAGTTCTTTATTTCTAAAGCCAGTTCATCGAGTTTATCATATATCTTTTGAGCTTGGGGGTGCGTAGTATCCCCTACGTGGAATTTGTGCACCTGGTTTTCAACTTCAACCCAGCTATAACCTACTTCTTTTATTAGTTTTTTCTGTTTCATCCTTTTCCTAATGGCTGCTACATCATCCCACCGCCCTTGTGATGCATACAAGTTTGACAACAATACATAGGCAGCTGAATCATGTGGTTCCAGCCCAAGAATCATTTTCACAGCATGCTCTCCAAGCTCGGTGTTATGATGAACCCGACAAGAACCAAGAAATGTACGCCACACCAACGCATCAGCACAGTAAGGCATCGAGTTAATAAACTCGAGGGCTTCTGAAAGCAACCCAGACCGACCGAGCAAATCAACGATACACGCATAATGTTCCATCCTTGGAACAACACCGTGGTCATGACGCATGGAAGCGAAGTGTTTCCATGCCTCATCAATCAAACCAACATGACTGCAGGCTGATAAAACAGCAATGTAAGTGACCTCATTAGGCTTCACGCCAGTTTCAAGCATTTCGTGGAACAGTTCCAATGCTCTTTTAGCAAATCCGTGTTTTGCAAAACCATTTATAATCGAGGTCCAAGAAATGACATTTGGATCCCGGATGTCATTAAAGGCTTGTAAAGCAGCTTCTTTGTTTCCACACTTGGAATACATAGAGACCAAAGAATTATTAATGCATAGGTTGGTCCCAAACCCTGACTTTACTACCCTGGCATGAACTTGCTCACCCTTACTAATTGTACCAATAGAAGCAGCAGCACTCAAGAGGCATGCATATGTAAAGGAACTAGATCCAATACCGGCGCCATCAATTTCAAGGGCGAATGCATCTTCAGAACTCAAATTCTCTGCGTTCGGATCGGCAACTGCATCGTGCGAAAACAAGTTCTTCTCGAACAGAACATCGAAACACCTGCCAGCACACTCCATTCTTCCAGACCGTGCATACATGTTAACAAGAGAATTCCCCACACAATTAACTGCAGAAATGCCTAGCTTGATCGTCTGGCCGTGAAGCTGTTTGCCGAATCCCGAATCAGGAAGATTTGCACAGGCCTTGAGGACGCTGGAGAACGTGAAACAATTCGGCGCGACGTTGCCCCGGATCATCATGTCACAAAACAATCGAACGGCTTCCCGTTCTTGTCCGCTGCCCTGCACATACGCCGAGATGAGTGCAGTCCAAGACACAACATTATGCTCCGGCATTCTATCAAACACTCTTCTAGAACTTTCCACCGATCCATCCGCTGCACATTTGGCATACATGTCTACTAAGCTGCAACCTACACACACGTCTAAACCCAATCCTGACCTGATAACCAGAGAGTGCAACTGCTTCCCAAAAGATAACAGTGCCAGCTCAGCACAAGCTGTTAAGAGGGCACTAATGGTGAACCTATCAGAGGTGAACCCACTCAGTAACATGTTGAAGAACAAGTCAATAGCATCACTAGAGCAACCAAGTTGCACAAGCCTAGTGATCATCAGGTTCCACGCGACCACGTTTCTCTCCGGCATTTTCTCGAACACCTTGAGCGCCGAAATCGCGTCGCCACCACCCCTGGCGAACATGTCCGTTAGCGCACAACCGACGCAGACGTGAGAATCGAAGTACCCAGTCTTTAGAACGAAACCGAATATTGCAAGGCCAGTGGAGAAGTGACGAGCGTTGGAACACGACCGCAGCGACGCCGCAAAGCAATACTCGTTCGGGTAAAGCCCGTTTCGGAGCATGTCGAGAAACGTGGCGAGTGCTTCGCGTTCCATGCCGTGGTTCGCGAAGCAGGAGATCATGGCACTCCACGAAACCAGGTCTCTCTTATTGTTGTTGTCCATTTCTTCGAATATGGAAAGCGCTTGCTCCCATTCGCCGCATTTTGAGTAGAGGGAGATGAGCGAGTTGAGGAGGACCGAGTCGAGGACGAGTCCTGACTCGGCGAGCTTGCGGTGGAGGAGCTTGCCGAGGTCGAAGCTGCGAGACCGGATGCATGCCTTGAGGAGGAGGGAGAGGTCGGTTCTGGGTTCGTGAGGGGCACGCGCGAGGTCGAGCGTGGCTATGGCTTTACGGAGATGTGGGACGCTGAAACTGCGAGTGGGATTTCTTCGGTGGGTTAGTGGTGCCTTGAGAGAAGGCGGAAGAGAGAGGCTTAGGCTTAGGCTCGCCATGCCCCGCCGCACATATCATTTCAGTCTAATCTTATCTACTAGTTTGATGACCCGTGCTATGCACGGGAATTAAAATAAAAACAATTGAATTTTCAATTACAACTAATGAAGGTACTTTAGTTTAGGATATTATTACTTATGGTTTATATTTTTTTGGGCTTTTGACATTAATTTTGCTCTTACAAATTGTAATAAGGTAGTAGATGTTGATCTGGTACTAATTTTGGTTTTGCTATTTAGTTTGCGTTGAGGAACCTCCTAACATTCGGTCTTAATAATATTGATATTTTTCATCATAAAAAAATTATAACTAATGAAAAATAATAAGTAGTATAATATAAATTATAATTACAAATTAATTTCAAATAAATAATATCGTAATCATCCCCATTTTTTAAATATCATTAAATAATTAATATTACTCTAAAAAAATTGCAATTGCATAATTATTTGTATAAGTAAAAGAATTTAACATTATAATTTAATTATATAATAATAATTAGATTAGGATCAACTATTATTTTTGTTAAGATTTTAAAAATAAGATTTTAAAATTTGTATTTATATACATTAAATCTTCCCTTTTTTTCTTAACAACGGGCTAAAGCTCAACATTAAAATAAATAAATATATATATATATATTTCATTTACGTCTCTACCCAACATAAATATCAAAAAATATATAGATGCAACTCAAAAAAAAATCAAATATAATAGTAAATTTTAACTCCCAAATTCATTTTAAAAATTGAGAATCTTATCCTATCATATATTCCTTTTTCTTACATATTCGTATAGATCAGAATAAAACAAAATAATATCGAATGGCATTTTAAATAACAAAGTGTTATGAAAGCTTCATGTGATAATAAACACACTATTTTAATAAAAGTTTACATGTGTGTGCGTGTGCATGTGTGTTAAAAATTAAATTTTTTCCCTAATATTGAAGCTCTAGAAAAAAATTACTTATATACATTTCGAAAGAAATTTTTGGCCACAACAAGCAGCTCCAACTTATCTAGCACTTATTTAGCCGCCAAAGTTGTACATAGCTTTCATTTTAGGTCACTTGATCTATTGCTTTTTTTGTTACAAGGTTGAGATATATGCTTGAATTAGTGATAATTCATCTACAGTTTCATTTTACATATGATTTATTTCTTGTGTACTATCTAGGAGAGCAAAACATCTCATAGTTCTTTGTTGCTCACTAACAATTTCTTCATTTTTAACCCAAAGCTTTTTGTTGCTCCTATTATAATAGTTTTAAATCCATCATTAGCCTCTTTTTTTTAGAGCCTTCCCTTCCCTGCATGAGCAAATTCAAAATATTTGACTTGAAGAAAGAATATTAAAAAGGCAAGTCATCAAAATTCAAAACATCATAGTTAATATCATGACTTGGCATCAATTTAAAAATGCACACCTGAATTATATTTTGATAGATAAGTTAACACAATCTACCAAAAAGAGTGACAATAAACATGGGTTTACAACAAAGCTAAATTCAAAATAGCACCACAATTAATGAAAAATAACCCAAATAAGGTTGAAGTAAAAAATGTACGATAACTACTCAAATCATGTTGAAAAATCACATCTTGCCAATTTCTCACACCACTATTAAAAATGATGCATTCAATTTAAATCAAGAGCCACCAAAAAATATTGCATTGCTCCAATTAACTCTCCTCACACAAATTAAGGCACCAATCAACTCACACTTTGATGGGTTGATCCCATTGTCACACCAATTCTTATTCTTTCGGCTTCCTTTGTTATATACTTTTAAGTCAAAGCTTTTTTTACCAGGACTTGAATCAAATCAACCATGATAGTCAAAGGAACAAACATAAAATATTCCAAAATAGACAATCTCAAAATGAATAACAGGGTATAAAAGCAACCAAGAAATTCATCAATAGATTAAATCAAAAAAGAAAAGAAATAAAAAAGCAACATTTATAAATTAGAAGCCAATTGAATTTTAATGTGCTTAAATGTTTGCTAAAAACTTTCATCCAATATGTATTGTGCTCAATTGGTAAACACTGTAACATCCCACTTTTCCCTTAGCAAAGATTTCGCCTAGTAAATTCGTGTATGAACTCCTTTAGAGGTTGGAAGCGTGAATTACAGGTGCCCGTCAAGCATGAGAACGCATGTGACTGTGTGGCTAGGGTAGACAAGTGCCAGATTTAGGAAGGTTAGGCTTTGGAATCTCGAAGGGGAAGAATAAGGCATATTGAGCAGATGTAGAAATACAAGAAAGTAAAGAGAGGAGCGCATGAGGGTCGAGTGAGCAAGGCAGGGGAATAACTAAGTTTAAAGAGGACACGCATATATCGTATAAATAGGGTTAAGGACGTACGTAAGAGTACAACTAGGGTTGGAGGTATAAACATAAATCTAAGAAGAGGGAATAATAATCAAGTGTGACGAGAGCAAGTCTGAGTGCGGCTGCCTAATCCAATTTAGGTTTCACCTAGGGAAGTGTGAAAGGTTGGGCTCTGGAGGACAAAGGAAAGTATATTGAGCTTGAGAAGGAAGAGGTATTAAGTGTACGAGGGGAGAGAAGAGAATATGGAATCAGGAGCGATCAGGGATAGAATGTTAACCTTAAGATATTAACGTGAAAAGAGAGAATCTAAAAGAAATAGAAGCAACGTGGAATACCAGAGAGCTTAGGAATAAAAGAGAATGCCCAGAAACGTTGGCAACGCCGGAGACGTCGGGAAAGTGGAAGCTTGATGCCCTAGGGCACGAGTGTCTGTAGAAATTAGTCTGTTTAGTTTCTCAAAATTCTACTGACACTCAAAGTATTCCCCTTGACCTTTACAATTGGATAGAAAACCTAAAACGTCCGCCAGACGGAATTCTGTTCACTTTTGGACGATTTTGCAGACACTAGAACGACTCCGTTTAGCCTGTAGAATTGAGCAGAGAGTTCCAAGTCCCTGGAAACCCAACCGGTACCGGGGGAAAGTTTCAAATACCTTAGAGTAGTCCCACAACCTCATTAGAAAGACTAGGCGATCGCCGAGATGCAAGCGGAACTGTCGTTTGTCGCCACTGACGCTTAACGGTGTGCCAAAGGTATCTGTGAAGAATATACCTCTGGAGAAAAATTCACCAATACCTTGAAGTAATCACACCTCTATGTAGAGGGGAATTAGAGGATCGTGACGGTATAAGCAGAATATTTTTCGGACGACCGTGCGCGACGCACCGGCACTGCGAATGACCGGAAACGAGCGAAACGGGACTGAGTGGGACCCACATGGGAGATGACCACGTGATTCTTCAGCTTTTTCCAAGGAAAATAATTAAATATTCATTGATGTGACTTGATTTGACTTTGTAATTATCCAAACTAATTAAATAATTAGGAAATTAAATTATAATGGCATTTTGGTAATTTTTGCAAAGGGTAAAATGGTAAAAGGGGCAGTCAGCCCTTGGGATATAAATACCCCCCCCAAAACCGAAATTTAGATGAAAAATTAGAAACCTTGCCAGAACTCTGTCCGTTTGCCCGATCGACTGCTGTTCTGTCAAACCGAAGACCAGACACCGCCTGCCTTAAACCCAGTTCACTCCCTCCAGGAATCCCCTAACCCTCATTGAAGAAATTCAGCTAAGAGGAGCTCGGAGGCGTCAAAGCAAGCCTGGAGCCCGCATGAACCGTCAGAACCGAGGGAAAACCTGACGGAAGCTAGGCAGAAGCTCTGCACTCGGAGGACCACTCTCCCCCAACTCTCTCATCATCCAATCTGCCTTCAAAGCCTCTAAAGTAGGTGGGTAAACTTGGTTTGCTCATTGAAACACCCCTAGCCGATTCCGTACGTTCGAGCCGTACGAAATACTCGCTAGGTTGTTTATTTCTTGGTCTTTTCTCTAGTCTTTTTTTTTTTAAAATTACTAGCTTTAACAAAATAGGGACCCAAATTTTTCATACATATCGTTTGGAATATAGGAGCCGTGCGTGCAACAGAATAATATAACAAACGATATCCTTTAGTAAGTAGAATTCAAGTTAGTGGATATATAGGCTTCATACATAACGGGTCCTCTGGACATACAACTACACACCATATACTAATTATATTACATAGCTCATACACCTGTTCACGAAATACATTTATTCCTTTTATGGTATCTACTACATTGCCAGTTAGGTGCCTTGCACGGGTTCTCTTCGGGTTCCACAGCATCAGTGACGCTCACCAAAACGTCGTTAGATTTTAGTGCGCGATCAAATAATAATTTATAAACCAAGTGAACCCCGAGAACGTAGTAAAGGGGGTTAACCTAGGTCGTTTCCCAAAGAAGCAATTTAGAACCAAATCAATAGTTAAGTAAATCGGGGGGGTTTGTTTGTTAAATTTAAAAATGAGTAAACGAGAATAAGACAACAATAATAAAAGCAATATCCTGCATACGGCGTTCAAGATTAAGGATTAATTCTCATCGGTTCCTGATTAATTTATTCATGAAAGGAGATGTTGTTTATTAGTTGAAATCTCTAACTAATATGCAATTTACTCAAGAAATTACGATCGTCAATTCCTTAAGCATTTGTTAATACAGGTATTAAAACCAAGATCTCAGCATTAAAACCCATATTAATTAATTACCAATTGCACAACGTAATCAAATCTGATTAGTTCTCTTTTAGTTCCTTAATCACAGTTAAATAAATCATGCAATCGTCAAGATTCATTAACTTAGATTTATCCTTAACCATTAACGTGCAATCGCTATGTCATTAATTAAGGTGGAACGAGTCATGAATATTCTTTAAGCGCAAGACCTCAAATTAATCTTAATCTCGAGTTACCGCGTGCAAGATATTAAGAAGTTACTCCTCCATGGTTGGAGGATTAAAACTCAAAGTAAATAAAGAGAAAGAAAGAGTAAATAAAAAGGGAAAGGAAAATTAAATGACAATGGAAAGAGTAAATGATAAGGGAAAAGTAAATGACAATAGAAGAAATAAATGAAAGATAAAAGTAAAGGAAAAGGAAATGGAACGCGTAAATAAACTTAACGTAAATAAAGAGAAACAAAGAAGAAAATAAAGAAACGGAAGGATGTA
>QANU01084250.1:243247-253866 GCA_003254905.1 Nissolia schottii | reverse complement strand
GGTTGTTGCTGCTTATCTCCGTGTATGACAATGTTTTTGTTATCCAACACAAATTGGAGCCGCGGACTATCATAGTTAACTAGATGATCGCCTAATTTTGCCAACCAAGAGGTTCCTAAAACCAGTTCAGCACCTGCTACTAGTAGGAGGTACACAGAAATATGCAATGTGTGGCCTTGTACTTGAAAAGCCAAATCATCAATATAGCCTTCTGACTCCAAAAAATTTCCATTACCCACCATGACCTTACATTTGGGAGAAGTTTGCACTTGAGCCTTAAGAAATTTAGCCAACCTTGGTTGTAGGAAATTGTCAGAACTGCCGCCATCTACAAAAATTTGTACCGGATACCCTTGAATGGACCCCACAAATCGAACATCCTTCACACCCTTATCACCATTGAGTGCATGGAGAGATAGATGCTGTACAACACTGTCATTTAACTCTGTCTCTATTTGTTCCAACGGAAGTTCATCATTTTCACGGTCATCTGCAGCTCCTTGGTCCTCCTCCACTTGCTGAATCATGAAATGCCGATTGGGGCATTTATGCTGAAATGAATACTTGGCATCGCAGGTGAAGCATAAACCATGCTCTCTACGGTATTGGATTTCAGTTGGACTCATCCTCTTAATCGGAAATTGTGTGGGTCGTCCCCTGTCCGGACCCTGCGCCGGTGTGGGCAATAGGGGAGGCAGATTGGTACGGTTCGGCGGCCGAGGTGGCTGAGCGTGCAGGGGAGTCCATGAGTGAGTTCTGGCCTGGCTTGGAGGCATTTTGGAAGGGTGCTGAGAGCGTTCTTCGTACAGGCGTGCCAACGCCACTGCTTTGAGGAGAGAGTCTGGACATTGAGCAATCACATCGCGCCTAAGGTCGTCCTTTAGACCACTGACAAAACAATCGAGTAGCGCGTCGGGACTGATTCCATAAACTCGGTTAGCCAAGGACATGAAGGTTGTGTAGTACTCATTGACAGAATTGCGTTGAACCAATTTGAAGAGGTGGCCCCGAGTACCTTCAAATGGGGACGGCCCAAATTCAATCTCCAGGGCTCTAGTGAGTTCTTGCCAAGAATGAAAGGGGTATGATCTTTGCATCATTTGAAACCAAGGAATTGCATCCTTGTCCATGTGCACCGAGGCAATGGTGACGCGGTCCTCGTCTTCGGTCTGATAATAGTCAAAAAACTGATTCGCCTTGAAAATCCAGTCCAAAACATTAGAGCCGTCAAACCTCGGAAAATCTAACTTCACGCTACGAAGGGCAAAGGGTTGTCGCTGCTGTCCAAAAGTGGTATGAGGGGGCGAGCTCTGACCGCCATGGGTGTCGGAAGTAGCCGTATGATGGAGATAAGTTTGTAGTGTGGTTTCGATCAGGTCAAGACGTGCGTCTTGTCGTTCCCGTGCTTTCGCTGCGTCTTCAAGTAATTGCATGATGCGTTTAGTGTCATTGTTCTCCGGAGCCACGGCGGCAACGAGAGCACCAAATGTAACGGTAATATTACGAGAATTCACTACAGGCCCAAGTTCAGAAAGAAAACAAACAGCCCAAGGCAATTAAAGTGACCAATCTAAGCAGGAAACTTAAGCTGTCTTCCAGGAGGGAAAAAAAGAATGAAAGTTTGAACAGAACAGGGAAATAGAAAAAGCCACGGTACGGGGGCTGTTACTGCACCTAGCACAGGGAAGCGTTCCCGATCACCTCAGTCGACCGCCTCCCCAACGAGCACACCCGAGGGGGATGAAGGACGGTCGAGTGCGGTTGCGCTAGCGGTTGTTGACGACGGAGACAGGCTCACCTGCAGAGAAGTAAGCGAGTTAAATCAAGGACAAAAATGGGTGATGAACAGAGGAGACGACACAGAGAGGAGAGATTGCTTACAAGGTTCATGCCCTTGCCGATGATGAATTTTCCCCATTTTGTAGCTGGTATTCTTCTTCTCTCACTCCTCCTAACGACTTCTCGTTGCTGCACGTTCTCTGCTTGCAAATCTGTTTCTGTTGCTGAATTGTTGCTTTGTAGTGGCTTAGTGGTAGCACTTTCTTTTTCTTCTATTCCCTCTTTGCCCTTGTTTATTGTTACAGCAGATTCCCTAAAAAAAGTGATTAGGTTGTGTCATAAAATGTTGTCACTATTTTAAATAATCTTTTGAGGTATCAAAACATCATAACTTTTAATATGACATTTTTCAATCATCTCACTAAAGGAAATAACGTAATAGTCCTACAAATCATTTATCAAATATTGTTGTTGAAGAAGAAACTTTGGAAATGCAACCCCCTCAAAATTAATGGCCACGTGTCATTCTCCTTTTTTTTCTTCTGAATTTTCTGCAAATTTATGAAATTTCTATAAATTGAAAAAATAAAATTTATCAATTTCCTCATTTCTTCCCCCATTTCCCCAATTCTTCCTCATTCCCAACCTTCTTTGTAGTAAGTGCAAGAATTTGAGATCAAATATCACCTTCATCAAGGAGAAAGAATTAACTCCATAGTGTAACCAACATCAATGGACCAAAAATAAAATATAATAAGAATGATCAAAACCCATGCAATTTTGTTTACTCATCATTGTATTTTGAAGATCTTATTCTTATACCAAGCATCCACTGTCTCTAATAGCGCCAAGCATCCACGATTTGTGTTCACATTGGCACGTGAAGCATGACACAGGTTCCAATCTAATGCAGCAAGGAGAACTAAACTCCAACTGTACTTGCTTGTCCGATCGAAATCGACAAGCTTGTGCAAGTACTTTGCTGGGATCTAAGTGTCGTGCTTGTAACACAATAATACGTGCAAGAAACCGAAACATGTGCCTATGTGTATGTCACTCTATTACTTGTTGCAGATCAAATTCATTAGCATCTGTTCGGATGGTCGTGCCAAAGTAAAGATCTAACCAAACATTGGATATGAATGATTCGTTAATATCTTTCAGAGTAGGCATCCTTCCTGGACCAGTGATGGGTTCGCCATCAATCCGAAGGCCTAACAAGATCGCAACATCTTCTAACGTGACCACACACTCTCCGTATGATAAATGGAACGTGTGGGTCTTCGGTCTTCACCTCTCCACAAGTGCACTAACAAACGATAATTTCTTTCGCGAATATTGGATCATAGATGCGTAAAATAGACTCACAGGTCAGGAATGCGAGATTTTAAGATCGATGGGTGGCTCACTATGCCCAGTTCTAGGTTGCAGAACTTTGTTCTCCTCCTGCAATAAAAAAGTAAATTTAATGGTAAATAAATAAAGTGAAAATTATGCGAATTTCGATATAAAATTATAATTTATTAATAAAGTAAAAATTAGTGAATTGTTTGGTCGACCACCTTTACTGCAATTTGAAATCTTGTCCCATGCAGCAACTTATTGAATGAGGTAGCAATGCAACCTTCTAAAGCATCTATTCATAGAGCATGTCAGTTGATGCTTTACTAACAGAAGAATTTGTACTGATTAAGTTTCTGACACAATCTGCTAAAGATTTCAAGAATACTTGATGTTTTTCTCAATTTATAAATATTTATGGATGAAAGAATTTCTTGGGGATTGACAAAAAATGTTTAATTGTATCCAAAAGAAAATTATCCCTTTCTCATTTACATGCTCCTTTGTTGTATGTTTAGCAAAACTTACGCTGTAGATGGCTTAATCTAAGAAATCTAAGAAGTCGTTGTCTTCTTACTGGTTTTGTTTCTATAATCCCAAATATAGAAGACTACATGATGCTTTAGGCCTTATGCTGTTTCCACCAATTCGCTAATAAGAATTGTTTGAAAAATAGACATTGTGTGATAATAAACTCTTAATGTTTCACTGCTCTCTAGTAACATCGTTTGGGGCAAGAAATTAGTGCCAATGATATAAAGAACAGAAAAAGAAATGTCAAAAGGAAGGGGGAAGTGTAAGAGAGAAGTGGGAAAATAGAAACAAACAATGCTCTCTTCTATTCAAGGTAGCTGCAGATTTTATGAATGCAAGCAGTCATCTTAGCTTATGAATGTAAGGCTCCTCTGTAGTATGAACTTGTGGTAGCTCTAAACCTACCATAAAATCAAGGAAGCATGGATACGTACAGGAGGCCGGCGTATCCGTGTCAGATACACAGATACGTGTCGGATACGCAGATACGCGGGTCCTCGCTTTGTTTCCTTTCAATTTTTAAATCTTAAAAGGGAGACACAATACACTACGTGGATTAAGACATTAAAATAAAGGATATTAATTTTATTTTTTAATAATTACATTACATTGAGATAATTTATTTATTTTTATGTGAACTATATCTATTTTGATGTCAATAATTTGTCATTTTTGTTATTTTACGTTTTATTATACAACGTATTCTAGTCGTATCATATCTTATATTTTTAAAAAAGTATTGTACCCCCGTATTCGTGTCGTGTCGTATCCATGTCGCCGTGCCATACCCATGCTTCCTTGCACAAAATTGTAGATATATTTCTTAGAATAAAATATAAGATCATGTGATTGCATTACTATGCTAACCCACTCTCAAAAATCTAATTTAGCATTGTCTGTTAATTGTGGATATTTTAGTATTATGTTGTTTTGTGCTGATTGGTTTTTTGATTCTTCCCTTTCCTTTGCAAGATTTGTCGCTTCTTGTTCTCATAAATTTTTTTATTCTGAATCGCTAAGATTTCTGGTTCAGGAACCAGTAGTAGCTCATTTTGAATGTCAAAGAGGAATCAATGGCCAAATGATCATTTCCTACAGTGGATCCACAGTAACTCCCTCCAAGTTAAAAAGAGATTGAAAGGAACAAGAGTCTCATTCAAGCTTCATTCCTCATTAGAATTTTGCATCAGATGTGAATATCAATTCCTTTTCCGTTTGAACTGGTAGTCTTTTCTATTACTAGCATTTAGTGATGGAGTTACTTGTTTCATGCTTAAAGTATATTAAACTCAAGCTCCCTAATTCAAATCCACTAGGAATACGTTTGTGGTGGCAAGGGGTATGTGATGTTTGCATGAAGTGTAGGTTCGAATCCCATTTTCATTAATATATGATTAAAAATTATTGGTTACAATGGATGTAAATTGTGATTTAAGATGTATTTTACCTGTTGTAAATTTATATTCATATTCATATTCAGAAGTCACAACTTCATAAACAATTTTATCTTGGCATATTTGGTGAGGATTAGTCAGTCTTTCATTCATCTAGCGCTATGACCTTTTTTTTTTTTCTGACGAGGTATACCGAGATGTTGTTGTGACTTAATTTTGATTTTACACACATTGAACCATTTAATAGAAAAGAGACTCTTTTTTTTTTTCGATTGAATTGTTGGTATCCAAGTTTTATGTTCCCAAACTTTCACTAACTCGGTTCAATCAGATGGAAAGCCCATGAAGGGATAGGGATCTCCCAAAAATAGTTTTGATTTTATCATTCTCAATGGACTTTAAATGTAGGAATAATATATAAAAACGTGTATTTCAATATACTTTGTTAATGAGTAACTTACATTCAATCATCAACTCACAACTTTAAAATATATTTTTGAATGAATTTTTTTAAGTACTACATATGACTTGCTAAATCATCAGTACTCTTAAAAATGTTGAAGGTCCTCGAAAAACTCTATTGAAATATATTTTATACATTATATGGTCGCGTTTCCAATGTGTGGACATTTTTTTTCGATGATTAATCCAAAAACATAACAAAGTGCAAAACAAAACGAACAAGTACGATAAGAAAAAAACACAATTCACCCCAACCCACCAAACACAACGACAAGCTAAGAAAAAGTCTCATTAAAACCTTCATAAGAAAACCTAGGACAAACCCTTGCTTTATAAGGAATGAAAAGGAGTACCCAAACCTAGCTTATTAAGGGCCCAAAATAAAAAGCAAAATAACTAACAATCTCAATAACACATCCAACACTTTTGTCTAGACAGACTCTTGACTAACGGAGATCTACATGCATATAGGTACCAAAAGCACTGATAACATGAAAGCAGACCATACTGAAGGCAGTGAGAAGTTAATGTAAGAGGGCATGATTGCTTAACAGAGCATGTACAGAAAACCTTAATGGCCTCCATAAGAAGCTCACTTGCTACATCTATCATGGATTTCATTGAGACCTCCCCTCTGCTATCATACTTCGAAATAGCTTTATCCACCACGGTCGCATTCAGCTTTGCACTAAGGAGCACATTCTGAAGATCATTTAACAAAATGTTTTCCCACTGGAATATCTGTCTCCTCCATTATAACTCCAGATCCACTGTAAACCATCCTAGAATCCACAGTCAGCAATTCTACATTGTGTAAGAAGGGATATATAATAAAATCTTGGGAACACTTCCTTGCGTCGTTTCATTCCCAACCATAAATCTTACCAAAAAGAATTTTTTTGTCATTACCTACTTCCATGCAGATTCCTTCCTTTCTGATTTGCTAAAGCCACTCATTCTTATCAAACGTATCTGTAATAACTTGCCACATCCCCCAGACACCGCTTTAGAGTCATCTCAGAATGGCTTATTCCATTAATAAGGTTACATGAAACCACAATGTTTTCCCATGATTAAAGGGCATTCCTCCTTAGCAAAATGCCACCATCACTTAAATAAGATACTAGCATTTTTAATTGTCAGAAAGCCAACCCCCAACCCACCTACACCCTTTGGTAATTGGAATTAGGACCACTTAATGAACGAAAGAACAAATCCACAACTTTCCTTTTGCAATCGAAACATCTGTAAGGAAATCTTTTCCCTAGATACGCAAGAGCACATTGGACATACACCTTAAAAAGGTGCACATTGGATGAACACCTTAAATGATCTAATATAGTAAGTTTCTCTTTCTTATCTTTTTAATTCAAGACAATTATATCCTTTATTCTTCATCAAATTTTCTTTTCTCGCTCCTTCCCCTTCATTTCTGGCTTGTGTGGCCATGGAGCATGGCGAGGGCCACACAAAAGCAGTGACTATTATGTATTCATTTTAATCTTTTGTCCATTATTGATTTATATTGGAACTGGGCTGCCATTGCTCATTGTAAGATGATTCTTTTCTATTAAACTTCAGTCAATTTATTGTAAATGGTTTTATTTAGTTGGAATTTTTTATAGCAAGAAATCTAACCGTTGATACTTTTGGTTTGATATTGTTTTTGCCTTCATTGTGTTGGATCTGTTTTGCATTGTCTCAATTCAAAATCATATTGAAAGCTACTATTGGTCAAACATGGTTTGTTCTTTTAGTGTTTGCTATTGGTGGTGTTGTCTTCTTAACTACATGTTTAGTTTCTCTAATTCTAACTTCTAAGTATAGTACACTACATGATGCTACAAGCCTTTATGCAGTTTGCATCAATTTGTTAATATGAATTGTTTGAAAATTGGAAATTGTGATATGATGATCTCTTAATCTTTCACTGTGCTCTCTTCTACTCCATGAACATTGTTTGGCACAAGAAATTAATGCCAATAATATAAAGAAAATAAAAGGAAAACTGAATGTAAGGGGAAGTATAAAAAAGAATAGCGTAGGAAAACTGAAAAGGAATACGCTTTTGACAAGGGAATAGCATAGTTTGCATGACATATAGGTTCAAATCTCTTTTTCATTGATATACCAATAAATATTCTTTAATTAAAAAATTATTGGTTACAGTGGGTGTAAATTGATATTCAAACCCTAAACGCAAACTACAAAGACACAAGCACCATAAAGATGCAAATACATAGGCACGTGTGTACAAGTACATCAAAACAACACCATTTTATATTAAGGTGGAGTTAGCAAAGCGAAATTAACGAAACTAACAATTTGTGTGTGCATTTCAATCAAATCAAGAAATAATGATTTAAATGGGAGATTAATGTGTCCACCTTTTCATATGGTAAGAGACTAATGTGTTCTCTTTTAAATGGTGAGAGACTTTTGTTCCCTTAAAAATGGTGAAGGAGTACGTATGACATTTTCTCTTGATTTAATACTGTACTCATAAAATCTTTTATTTTTGTGTTGTGTTAACATTCATGTGCACTTTCATTTTATGCAATTTTAATTTACTCCGGGTCATTCCCGTGCATTAGCACAGGGTTTTGTCTGATAATTTATTGAAATAATTAATAATTTAATTGAAAGCCATGACCAAGGATTGCATCAATATAAGAAACTTGGCTGTTTATGGAGAAAATTTTGTTAAAAAAATAATTCCAATTTTGAGAAGTTGACATTCCATTTTCCCCCATTAATGGTCTTAATTATTTTTCCATTTTATTTGTCCATGAAAATTTGGGAGTTTTTCTTAATTGTGAGGGTTCTCTAATTTTTTCTTTCAATAATGTGTGATAATTTATTAAAATAATTAAAAATTTTATTTAAAAAGAATGACCAGAGATTGTCTCAATGTAAGAAGTTCGGCTGTCTATGGAGAAAAATTTGTTTAAAAAAATAATTCCAATTTTAAGAACATAGAATTTCGTTTTTCACCATTGATGGTCTTAATTATTTTTTCTTTTTATTCGTCCAAATAAATAAATATTTTCTTATTCTTAGCTCATCACAGTAATCTGCAATTTATTTTCTTAGCATTTAGAAGTCAAAACATAATTAGTTGTCATCTTACCGCAAATAAAGTCTTGGTACAAGCAATATAATGAACTTTTCTACATATATAAATTTTTAAATTATCACCTTGGACACCATATAAGCAACAAACTTTGTTTGTGAAAGAAATCAAGCAAATTTTTCCTATGCTATATAAATAAATTAATTTTTTAATCATCATACATGCAAATCAAAGTAAATGTATCTCAAGAACCACAAAATGTAGCTTAGTGAGCTCAATGAAAACTGTACATTTCATTTTATAGTTTTGATATTTAGAATAATTAGTATACAATTTCCAAAGCTATTTCTTAGTTATTAGAATCTATGTCCTTAAAAGAAATATCAACAAAACCAAATTCGTCATACCAAACTATTAAATACGCTTCCTTTAATCTCATATAAGGCTATTGAAGAAAGTGTTGCAATGTAGGAGCAAACGTCATTGACACCAAGCATTCATCTTTTTTGGGTGAAAATGTGAGGTGTCCTCCATTTTGTGTCAAACTCAGTTATTACCTCCACTTATGAACTAAATTCTCAAGCCTATACAACTAACATGAATTGACGTCAATGATGCACTTACAAATAAGAGGGAAAAAATAATTAGATATGATCCATATATGTAAGCAAAAATCACTCTCTAGCAATCAAATATATACAAATCATCCAAAATAATTGAAACCGCTAACAGAAACTTTAGATTTGTTAGAGACTTTTAATATTTGACAATTACTAAGTACTAACTCAAAATATAAGTTAAAGAATATTGGTGAAAATAAAGAAAGAAACTAATATACCAATCATGATGGTGAGGTAATGTATAAGACATTCGAGAAAAAGTTTGAATCTTTTAAACTCCAGCAAAAAGAAGATAATCAATTTGAAATAAATTGAAGATAAATAATAAAGTAAGATCGAAAAAAAAAATAAACAATTGAATGCATTAGACAGCACAACAAAAGAAAAAGATAAAACTATAATGAACAAATAAGTAACATCAACAAAAATTTGCGCAAATTAATTAACAGCCACAGATCAACAACAACAAACTCTCAAATCAATAGTTAAATTAGATGGTACAGAAGGAAAAATGAGTTCTACAAGAGAAACATGAAGCCTTAAGTGATTTTGATTTGGGTGAAAACAAAAAGCAGAACCGGTCTCACTAGAGGCTTAGAAAGAAATGACAAAATCACCATCACATGGAAAACAGAAGTTGTGGATGCAATCGCCGTCACCGTGGCATATGACGGTGGAGGCGACCATGGTTGCTAAGTTTGTGATTATATGCTCTTAGGTGGCATCTCTGATCTCGATCATACTATAAAGAATGGATTTTCGGAATCATGATAGGAACCATCGGGAATATCACAACCTAGCTAACATCGAACAAGTTTGGTGATATGGTTGAGTTGAATTTTTGAAGTGGGATCGACACACTTTTAGATAACAATTCAAAATCCCCATTCTTAGGAACTCATGATATGTTCTTGGTCAAAATAATAATAATAATAAACAAAAAGTAAATCCTAATTGATAAAATGAAGCTCGACAAATTAGGGAGAGAATGGAAAGAAGGCAAGGGAGCTCAGAATCCTAACTTGGTGTGACCCAAGCGGCAACGTGTAACGAAGTCCCGCATCGGGGGGGAGGGGGGTTTCCTTGCAAGAAGGGCCTTATAAGGCCTTGGGCTCTCCTTCCCTAATAGCTAGCTTTTGGGGAGTGGTTCTCCCAAGGCCTTATGCTCGTTTCAATGGTGCTTTCATTGAGAGCCGGCCAAACGGAGAGGGCTACCTACGGAGGGTTCTGACCGGTGTGCTAACCAGCGTGAAGGCTGCTCTGGCGCCGAGTGAAGTGCCGTAGAGTGGAGCCGCCGGGACGTCGGCTCTTGAAGGAGGGAGTATTGTAACGAAGTCCCACATCGGGGGGGTTTCCTTGCAAGAGGGGCCTTATAAGGCCTTGGGCTCTCCCTCCCTAATAGCTAGCTTTTGGGGA
>QANU01084250.1:146680-242835 GCA_003254905.1 Nissolia schottii | reverse complement strand
GCACAAGGCCTTGGGAGAACCACTCCCCAAAAGCTAGCTATTAGGGAGGGAGAGCCCAAGGCCTTATGCTCGTTTCAATGGTGCTTTCATTGAGAGCCGGCCAAACGGAGAGGGCTACCTACGGAGGGTTCTGACCAGTGTGCTAACCAGCGTGAAGGCTGCTCTGGCGCCGAGTGAAGTGCCGTAGAGTGGAGCCGCCGGGACGTCGGCTCTTGAAGGGGGGAGTATTGTAACGAAGTCCCGCATCGGGGGGGTTTCCTTGCAAGAGGGGCCTTATAAGGCCTTGGGCTCTCCCTCCCTAATAGCTAGCTTTTGGAGAGTGGTTCTCCCAAGGCCTTATGCTCGTTTCACAACGCTTAGCGTTGTCAGTTGTCATGTGGATCCTTTGATTGATGGGACTGTTCTGCCTCATCTTCTTCTCCAGCTAGCTTCTTTGTTCTCCATGTCTTGTGCGGCGACATTTTTGCTCCCATTCTGTTATAACCTTCTCCCTTGATCTTTCTTCTCTACTGTGCGATTTTGTGTTTTGTGTTTATGACCTGTAGGTGCTAGATTAGTGAAGGTGTGGGTGTTGTCTAGGTTAGTGATAGTTAAATGGGGTTTGGGTGAAGCCAGGTGGGTAAATGAGTATTTGATTTTTCAAAACATTAAAGTGTGGGAATTAAGGTGTTATTATATTTCTCTGAGTAACATGTTTGAACATTTTTTTTTGCTATGCCTTTGATTTTTTTATCACAACAAAGACTTCTTAATCTTTTTAGAAATATAAAAATATTATAATTATAATTATAATTTTTTTGTGCTGACTTACAATTTTAAATTTAATTGTAACTATTTTATACATTTTTATATTTTAAATTATAGATTAACTAAATTTTAATTCTAATTTTAATAATTTTTTTAAGTATATTATTTTATATGTGTAAAAATAGGCTTAGATATCTGTGTGTGTGCGCGCATATTTGGTAGAGTCTTACTATCTATATTATAATTTCACCTTTTATGTGTTTATATTACTCTTTCGATATCAAGTAGGATCTCAATGTTAACAATCCTATAGGTGACAATAGATAAGCTTTAGTAAGAGAAGTATTTTCAGCATTGCAGTGAAAAAAGGGTTTGCGACAAAACTTGATGCGGTGAGTGCAAATGTCTTGACCGAGGGTAACAAAACATTCGCAGGAGAAGCAGAATAACGAGTCGTGTTATGAAGACTGCGATTCGAGCAATGAGGAAAATTTGATTCTAGACAGAAGATAAGGAAAAGGAGGAGGAGGCCATGACTGTGAAAAATATTTTGATGGCGACGACTCCAATCGCGAAACTGGGAGCGATTGCGATGGAAATATGAAAATGAGAACATATTAAAGAAGAATATGAATCACAAAATGGAAAAAATAAAGTTTCTTAAGTAGTTTTTACCTCTCTATTTTCTATAAATGAAACTATAGAAAGACTTAATTATTGTATTTAAAAGGTAAAATATTACAAAGGTGAAAAAAAAATCTTTAAACCGCTTGATTGGTCAGTATTGATGGAAATTTGCTATTATCAAAGAATAAATAGTTGAAATAATCAATGATTTGAGTAGAAGAAGATCGAGATCAAAATCTTGACTATGAATAAAACATTGGCGGCATCAAGGTTGTCAAACTCGAGAGTTTAAGTAAACTCGTGGAGTCTCAGCAAGCTCGAATCGTAAACTCGTATGAGTTTACATACGTAAAAAAATGTTATAAGAAACATAATTAGGAGCTAAACTTAATTAAATATTGTATTTATAATTGAAATTAAATTAATGAAAGAAATATCATAAAATACACCTTAATGCGTGACACTTAGTGGTTATTTCATACTTTATTCAGTGTCTGTATTATTTTATAGTTCAATAAAACTTAACTCAATTATGATAAATATATGAAATTAACTAAATAAACTCAATATATATAATCTAATATAACCAAAGTTAGATAAACATCTAACAAAGTTACAAAATTTATACATTTTGAGGTAAACTCGTAAACTCGTAGGTAGATTTAACTCGTAAACTCGCTAGTAAAATCGAGAGTTTACTTAAACTCGTACGAGTTTACCAAAAAAGAGTTTACATAAGTGTTAACTCGTTTTGTATAGTAAATTCGTAAACTCGTAAGTTTACGAGTTAACTCGAGAGTTTAACAACCATGGGCGGCGTATACTACAGTCGGGGGGGGGGGGATGCAGCAGCCGATGTAATATAGTGGCTTGAGGCAGCGACATATGGCAGAGTCAGCAGTTTAGACGACAAAACCTTTCCTGTGCAAACCAATCTCTCTCAATCACTCTCCATGCTCATAATCTTTGTCTCCGCAACCTCCCTCTTTTAACCTTTTTCCTTCAATTGAAGCCCTAATGACACAAATCGTGCTTGCTTCTTCAAAATGAATGCACGGTCTCCATCATTCATCTATCAATGACATGACAAAGAAACATTGGAAGGAAATATAATAATGTTATCTCTTTAGATAACATGAGGATTACTCAACTTTTTGTATTTATTAAGGATGAGGTATTTTAATATGAGATTAATTTGTATCTATTGACGATTTAAAAGAGTTTTATTCTGTTATCTAATATAATTGTGTACTAACACATGGAAAAAATTGGTTAAGTGTTTCTCTTGCTACTTCAAAAGTTATCTAAATAGTGTAAAACTATTTATATTATAAATGGATACAAAATAATCTCTTTTAATATTGGTGAATTTTTATTTGTGTCACAGTTATGAAGTATGAATTTTACACAGTTATCCAATTATGTGTTGCCACGTAAACAAAATTGGTTGAGTCTTCACCTCATTTCAAAAGTCTTCAAGATAACGACACATGATTGGGTGACAATGCAAAACTCTTCACACTGTTAGTAAATATAAATTAAATGGGTTTAGAATTTTACTTAATGTATTTTACTCAAGTTTTTAAAAATAGTTTTAAAATGTGAGTTTAAGTTCAATTTCAACAAATAAAAGCATAACAAAATCTGTTTGATAAGAAGTCAAGCTAAATTTGATAAGAAAAATAAATATTGATGGTAAGAGATGTAATATTCTTGAACCGTATGTTGTTACTTAAGTGGTGATTATATTGATGAATTGATGATAGAACGAGATATAATTTTTTTTAATTTTATTTTTTATGGGTAACGAGATATAATTCTTGAAACGCAAGTAAAAAACTTGAAATAATAGATGATGTTGATTGTATATTGATTCGTACTAAATTTAGATTTTGGATACCGTTGTTACTTATTTTCATTTTAATGTATTAAATATATAAGTTGAATATCCTAATGCAGTTTTGAAGACCACTATTGTACCAAAAAAATCATATGCACAAAAAAAAAAACACTATATACACTTACTAAAAATAAAGACTACTATATGTAGTTAAAGTTGTCATAAAATAAATAAATTGTGTTGACCTTATCATGAATATCATAGTTATTGTTATGAATAGGGATGTCAACAATCCCCACCAGGCAGGGATCCTTGCGAAGAATCCTTGAATGGGGCCCCATGGGGACTGGGGCAAAAGTTTCCCCAGGGCAGCTTTGGGGATGGGGGACGGGGATTGCACTCCCTACCCAGTGGGGGCCCCAAACATAGTAAATTACTAAAATATCCTCATTTATTTAATAAAAATAAAATAAAAAATAGTATAAAAAGCTAAAATCCCTAATTTCTAATCTAAATCCCTTTCCAAATTGTTCCAACGTTATTGTCTTGCCACTCTTTGCCAATTGCTGCTACTGCTTACCAATTATTGTTGTTACTGCTGCTTCTCCTTGCCACGCACTGCTTCTCCTCTCATGTTGATGTTGCTCCTCCACGCCACAGTGCTACTACTGATCCTCCATGTTGTTGTTGCTACTGCAATTAGTTGTGCGATGACGATGACAAGACTGTGACAATGAGCTCTTCTTCTTCGTGAACGACGAGCTTCTCTCCTTTTCAAATCGAGCTCTATTGTGCATCCTATGTAGATCTATGTCGTGAACCATTTGGGATCCTCTGTAGATCTAAGTTGTGCATCCTCTGTAGTTTTTCAATTGCTGAATGAGACTATTTGTGTGTTGTTTTCCTTCATTTTGAGAAAGATTTTTCTCTTCAAGATTATTTTATTGCAATGAGACGAGGACCCAGGGGGATCTGGCCAGATGGTGGGGAATGACGATGGGGGCTAAACTCTCCTTGATGCCAGGACGGGGAATTGGGAAGGTTTGGGGGCTGGGAACAGGGATGAGGACAGGGACAGGGAGGGTGCTTCTCGCCCCTGTCCCATTCAGTTGACATCTTTGATTATGGATCTGACTATATTATTTACTAATGTTGTCAAATGAGCTAACCTGACCCATTTAAACTCGATTTGTTTAATCTGCAGGTTAAACAATATGGGTTAAACAGGTTTTTATTTTTTGCTAGCTATTTTTTATATGTTTAGCCCATCAATTAAGTGTGGACAAATGAGTCAACCCTTGGGTCAAGCTCATTTTAACATTTGAAACTATCAAACGAACCAATTAAGCTCATTTAAGGCTAGACTATTTAACTTGCAGGTTAAACAAAGTATTTATTTATTGTAGGAGAGTTTTTTGTGTGTTTAGTTCACCCATTTAATGTGGATAAACAGGTTAGCATGTGGGTCGAATCCATTTTGATGACCCTTTTATTTACTATTTACAAAATCAACTTATTTAATATATTTTTTTTTAATAAATAGTAGGGTTAGTCAGATACATTATATGTTTGCTAGAAGAATCAAACACAATTTTTCAACTTACTCATTTAACACAAGACCAAATAAGACGTCAACTTAGTTATTAACTCTTGACAATTTATTTAAAATGTTTATCCATATGAAAATAGGGATATTGTACAAAGTGAATGAAAAAAAAACAACTATTTAATTTGAATGGAAATAATAAGAAAAACATCGCTACTGTAGAACATTACGTTAATCTGAATATTAATCTATTAATATCATTAAAAAAATTAATTTATTAAATTTAATTTAAGCGATGGAGTTAACATTCCATAAATCCAAATCAAAATCAATATTTAGTCACTTATTCCACCTAAAACGTGAAACAATATCAAAATCAAAAGGAACCTTCAGCCTTGCCAGTTGCCATCAATCGCAGAGGTGAGGAAGCGGGGAAGAGACAATCCTTAAGCAGCCAGCAACCAGCAACCATGTCATTGTGGAGCCATAATAGGTATGCTGCTCTTTCCCTCTCAAAGCTTCCTTCTTTGCTTCCGATTTCCATTTCAATTCCAATCCCCAAACCCTCTTCCTTTCTCTATCTCACTCTGAGGATCCTATCCTCTCATTCCCTCAACCCTAACCATCCCCAAGCTTCGAGATCTTCTCCCTTTCACAACCCTGACGATGCCGTTGCTTCCTTCCATCGCATGCTCTCTATGCGTCGCACTCCGCCCATTGTCGAATTTAACAAGATTCTAGGGTCCCTTGCGAAGATGAAGCATTTCCCCACTGCTATTTCCCTTTCCAAGCAATTGGAGCTCCGGGGAATTACGCCAGACATCGTCACTCTAAGCATCTTGATCAATTGTTACTGCCACATGCGTCAAATGGCTTTGGCTTTCTCTGCATTCTCAAAGATTCTCAAGATGGGTTATCAGCCAGATGCCATAACCCTGACAACACTCATGAAAGGTCTCTGTCTCAATGGCGAGGTCGAGAAAGCACTCCACTTTCATGATAGAGTTGTAGCTCAAGGGTTTCAGTTGGACAAAGTTAGTTATGGCACATTGATCAAGGGCCTATGTCAAATAGGACGGACAGAAGCTGCCATTCTGGTGCTGAGAAAGATCCAAGGACTAGGGATTATGCCTAACGTCGTCATTTACAGCACAATCATTGATAGCATGTGTAAAGATAAACTTATAACTGAGGCATATGGTTTATATTCTGAAATGGTTGGCAGGGGAATATCTCCTGATGTTGTGACTTACAGTACTCTAATCTATGGATTGTGTCTTGTGGGTCATTTGAAGGAAGCAATTGATTTGTTGAATGAGATGGTGTTGAACAAGATTAGTCCAAATGTTCATACATATAACACTTTAATCGATGGATTTTGTAAGGAAGGAAATGTCAAACAAGCTAAAAATTTGTTAGTTGTGATGATTAAAGATGGTGTTGAACCAAATGTTGTTACTTACAATTGTCTAATGGACTGGTATTGCTTAGTTAATGAAGTAAACAAGGCTAAATATGTATTCAACACTATGGCCTCAAGACGAGTGACCCCTGACGTTTGCAGCTACAATATCATGATTAATGGATTATGTAAGATTAAAATGGTGGATGAAGCCATGAAACTCTTCAAAGAAATGTGTCACAAAGATTTGATTCCTGATGTTGTAACTTACGGTACTCTTATCGATGGGATGTGCAAATTAGGGAGAATTACTTGTGCTTGGAAGCTTTTCAATGAGATGAGTAATAGATGTCAACCTGCTGATGTAATCACTTACAATTCCTTCTTAGATGCTTTATGCAAAATCCGTCAACTAGACAAGGCAATTGCACTATTCGCGAAAATGAAAGACCAAGGAATTCATCCAAATATGCACACATACACTATCCTCATTGATGGACTGTGCAAGTGCGGAAGGCTTAAGATTGCACAAGAGGTTTTTCAGGATCTTTTGATTAAAGGTTGGAAACCAAACGTTTACACATATAGTGTTATGATCAACGGTCTTTGTAAAGAGAGCTTGTTTGATGAAGCATTGAATTTGCTATCAGAGATGGAAGACAATGATTGCTCACCCAATGCTGTAACTTTTGAAACTATAATTCGTGCTCTTTTTGCAAAAGATGAAAATGATAAAGCGGAGAAACTTCTTCATGAACTGATTTCTAGAGGCCTATTACAGGGGAGAAAGTAGGCAAGATGCTTTCCAGTTGCACATCACAAATGGCTAAGTTTGTACTAATGGTCACAAAGTTTTCTACATTTGTGTTTTTATGTATTCGTTTTGATCTTTTGTCCATTACTGATTTATATTGGAACTGGGCTGCCATTGCGCATTGTAAGATGATACTTTTCTATTAAACTTCAGTCAGTTTATTGTTAATGGTTTTATTTAGTTGGAATTTTTTATAGCAAGGAATCTACCCGTTGATACTTTTGGTTTGATATTGTTTTCGCCTTCATTGTGTTGAATCCGTTTCAATTCTCTTTCCTTTCCAAGATTTTGTGTTTGGTTAAAGGTATTTCTGCTCTAGTTTTTCTATCCACTCCAACCTGTTTCGCCCTTTGACTATTTTGGATTTTAAGTTTCTATTCCCAAAGCAGTGAAACAAATTCTAGGATGCGACAAGTTGACCTGCTATCCCTTGACTATGTCTTTCCACCTAGGAAATTATCAGGTTCTAACTTCAAACATTGTTGTTTAGTCAATGCCATAGGTTGATCCTATAGCCCTTGACTAGCATTGTGTGTCACCTGCTTATGATGTACTAGTCGTTGCTTGCAAAATAATTAGCAGTTTTAAGTTTCAATATTTATGCAGGAGTGATTGAGCTGTTCATGTCTTTATTTGGAATAAATGAGAATAATTACTGAATTGTTGTTATGATCAATGGCCTTTGTAAAGGGGGATATATTGATGAAGCATTGGCCTTGATGTCACAAATGGAAGAGAATGGTTGCTTACCTAATGCTGTAACTTTTGAAATTATTGCTCGTTCTCTGTTTGAAAAAGATGAAAATGATAAAGCAGAGAAACTTCTCCGGGAAATGGTTGCTAGAGGCCTATTAAAAGGGTAAAACCACGTGAGATGCTTTCTAGTTACACAAAAAAAACGCTGAATTTGTTTTATTGCTACGAAAGTTTTGTTAATTTATGTTTTGTTATATTCATTCTGGTCTTGTGTCAATTCCGATGATTGATTATTTTGGTTCTTGGCATGACTATGATACTTTATTATGCTTTAGCCACACTTGCAATATTTTCTCAGTCATTGCTCATTGTATAGCATTTCCGTTGTCTGGATTGTTGTCATCATTGTATAACAGAATAAGCTCTAGCTTTTCACTTCCACAAGTTAGCTATGATAGCTGTGTATATAGCTGTCAAGTTTGTTAATGTGTTATTGTTAGTTATCTTTGCTTAGCTTGCAGTTCAAGCTAACCTGCATTGTATATATATAGAGCAAGTGCTCCGATACAATACTTGAGAATTCTTTTCACAAATTCAACATACAGAGTACATTTTATCATGTTTAATGTTCTTGAAGGAGAGTATCTGGACAGGCCAAATGCTAGACTTATAAAAGAATTTGATCATATCGAGGGTAAGTTTCTGAGGTCCATATACCCGTTCACTATTTAGCATGACATGTCATTTAAATTAGTGTGTTATTATTTTAGATCTGTCATTTACTGGCAATAGCTAATGAGATCACTAAATTTTTGGCTTGCTTGCTGGCTGGATGGTCGACTGCCCTGCATCCTAATATGGCTTGAATTAGCTGCAAAATATTTCATAATCGCGGGGAAAATCTTACTGACATGAATTGAACTTTTGCTTCTTTTAAGGATAACATAATATCTCCTTCTTAATCCCTTACCACATTCCAAATTATGTAGTACTTTGCTCCCCTTATAATAGTGTGTTTCCTTTTTTAAAGTTTTGTTTTTGTTTGTGTTCGTTTAAGCTGCACGGAGTAAGTTTCCATTATTATTAGTATTATTATTATTATTATTGTTATTATTATTATTGTTATTTCAAGCCGACAGAATGCAATGCATTATTATATCTGAAGGGACTGTTTATGCGATTACGAAATTTTCTGTTGTTGTTAACAGTGGAAAGTTTAGGGCAACTAAGTATGAATTTAGAATTGTGTTTAAGAGGGAAACTCAAATTAGGAAATCAAAGGACTTTGGCATACTTGTCTATGGGTTTGACTTCGTTCCTAATTCCACTATTTTGGCTGAGAAATTAAAAAGAAGATTCTCATTTAGTGGGTAATTTTCCTGTACATTTCTTGTATTCTTTCACAACAAGGGAAAGGAGATGAAAACAAATGCATATCTAGTTACACCATCTTAGCTGTATTAGGAGTTAGGTGTAATTGTTGCTGATATTTTCCTTTAAGTCACCTGCACAATGTGCCTAGAGCTTTCTAAACATATGATTGCCCATTTTGATAGTCAGTTTCACCACTGGCAACCTTGTGGTGGGTTTGGGGTTGTGCCACGCAATGATATGGTGCTTGAGAATGAGCTTTTGGATATCAGGTTGGTTGTGAACAGGAGCCTCCAAGATTCTTGTGATTTTGAGGACCGTTGTAACAAGAAGTTACTCTAGTTTGAGCTTCAAGCTATTTGAGATGGTCTTGTGCTTCGCTTGAGTATATAAGAACTTTAGATAGCATTCAATGAATGATTAGTGTGTTTTGCACGCTGTAATGAGTATGAAAATATATAATCTAAAATATGGAATGTATTGCTATATTTTTTGGTATTTTATGTATCTTGGTAAGGAACTTACAAAAGTAGGAAGGAGATAGAGAGATAAAAAGGGAAAGGTTTACCTACTAAGGAGAAAGAGAGAGAGAGAGCCTAGAGAGTGAGAGGGGATTTGAGATCATCAATTTTCATACCCTCTTTAAAAGTTTTACCCCTTATTTATAGTAACTTGACATCCACAATTGGACTAATTGAGTTATTGGGCCTATAGTTAGTTAGAATCATTACATTACCTATCCCTATAAAATAGACATTGTCCTCAAGGTCTAAAAATTTTCCACTAGGATCCCATTGCTTAAAATAAAATCCTTTAGTAAGAATGTCACAATTTTCTCTTTCCTCTAGCTGAATATGATTGGAGTTGGCCAATTAATTGCAACCCAAGCCATTGTTGCTTCCTTAGTGAGTAGAGTGGGCCCATTGACCTCCAAACTAATTAATAATTGGGTTTGGCCACTATTACCCAACTAGCTTGTAATTGTCCCATTTGAGCAAAATAGTCATTGTCTCCCTTAATATGAAGAACCTTAGACTCCGCCATCTTCCTCCATGTGATGGACGCTTCTTTTCCCATCATAACATCGCCATCAGGGAGAGTCTTCTGACGACCACCGCACTCAACAATTGTGACCCCTGGGCTTCCTCTTCATTATCGTTGCCAGGCTTTTCTCATTCCTTCTTTTCCTTCACGTTGGGGCCACCTCGAGGGCTCCCCCACTTCTTTGAAGAGACCGCGAAAGCCATGCCTCCAACAGTCGCCCACAATGCTGCCCAAGCACCCTCGACGAGCACCTTTGAAGACACCACGTCAGTCGCCGCTTGGTGAACCATTGTCGTGACGTGAGGATCTCCGTCAATCCTCTGGTTCTCACTTTCGCCATGTTCTCCGACAATGTTCATTGCCTCTACGATCTTCGTCATCAATAGCTTTGTTGGCTCTCCCTTTGTTATTGCATGCGATTTCGGTGACGGTGCTTTGTCCCATACCCTATGTACAGACACACACGGCTTGGGTGGTTGTTCGCTTACCTCCCTTGTGATCTTTCTTTTGTAGCTTAGGGATCTTCCATTCTCCACTGCGGTAGCTCCACTAATGACCACCACATGCGGATCTGAACCCGATGGTTTCAACAGACGCCTATTCTCCTTCTCGCTCAAATCTGGTGGCTTCGGCGGTAGCTTCCATCGTCCGTCCTTCTGGCATTCAAAAGGTAGTAGCACCTTCGCCCTTAACACAAGTGGCAATTGAGAGAAGGCAATTGTCGACATGGTTGCTTGCTCCACCGCGATGTCGTCTACACCGTTCAGATCTGGCGATGCTTGTTCCTCTGCTGTGGCAGTGAGCTTCGTGGCCTTCTCCTCTTCTCCAGCAAGGACAACTGCCTGTCCACCGTTTGCTACTCCCTGAGTTTCTTAATTTGGTTCCTATTCTTGTGGCACTATCTCCATCACAACCTTCAGATCCGGTGGCTCCGGTGGTGGTTTTCACCATTCCTCCTCGGAAGATCTGACTTTAGATCTGAGGATGGATCTGGATCAAGAAAACTCGAATTTGGTTCAAGTAGGTATGGATTTACCTCCCTTAATGCTTGAATTTCTACATTTTCATGTGCTTCTGCTTGAATCTTTAGATCTGTGAGCTTCAATTCAGTGTCTATTGTAGAGTTTTCCAAATCTATTTGTATTGAATTGTTTTGATCTGTTTCTGAATTATTTAGATTTGCATTTGTATCTTCTTCATGATCAATTGTTGATTCTTGGAGCTGATGTTGAATATTTGATGTTGCTGTTGAATTCCACTATATTGTTTGCTTCAACTCTAAATCTTCCCACTCAATTTTCCACTCTGAAACATCATTATACGCGATTTCTGGCAGAACAGGAGCAAATTCACTGAAACGATACAAAAACGCAAGCTCAAATGTGACCATCGTGGCAGTTGGATTACGTCTTCTCCATACTCAGAACCATGCTAAAGCTTTGCCAATCAATCCATTAGCTGCCTCCACCAACCTCTACAGTTCTGGTGTCATCCGTGCATCCCAAAACTTTCCAACACAGAGGATCCACCAGTAGCCATTCTCTCTGTCAAATAGTGGAAGTTTTTATTCTAATTTTTCTGATTTTTTTGGTGTTGAGGATGAGTTGTTTTCTCCGCCATGGATAGTAGGCATGGCGGCCAATGAAAGCACTATTGTAATGAGTATGAAAATGTATAATCTGAAATATGAAATGTATTGCTATATTTTTGGTACTTTATGTATCTTGGTAAGGAACTTACAAAATTAGGAAGGAGATAGAGAGATAGAAAGGGAAAGGTTCCCTACTAAGGTGAGAGAGAGAGCCTAGAGAGTGAGAGGAGATTTGACATCATCAATTTTCACACCCTCTTTAAAAGCTTTACCCCCCTATTTATTGTAACTTGACATCCCCAATTAAGCTAATTGAGTTATTGGGCTTATAGTTATTTAGACTCGTTACACAAACATAAAAAATCCTTTAGACAATGAGGACTGAATGTAATTTCTATTTAGTTGAAAATATTTGTATTTTCATTTTCTAATGGACAGAAGTCTTTAAAATAATAGTACTATGAGACATGAGTTGAAAGCTGGTTTTGGAGCTTCAACAAATCTAGAAAAACTTTGATGCGTTCCCTTTTTTAAGTTGTACTATTTGTATACAATTTTGTTACTTGCAAAAAAATGATATCAGAAGCTTGCATCCACTAGGCTAATACTTTCACTTGACAGCTAGACTTAATATATTTTATTTGACTCAAAAAGTCCAATTGAAACAAATCAAAACTACACATGCAGTACCTCAGTGGTAAAATTGCACCGTGGTAGCAACTACACATAATTCACATAGTAACTATAATTTTTCTTTCAAGAACCTCTCTCAATGGTTCAATGGTTCAATGGTTCTATTTGTACCATGAGAGGCTTTCCAAGGTTCAACTCTTGTTTTCTTGTAAAATGTTGCATTTCAAGATCCAAATTGTTGTTCATTTGAGCATGTTCAACTTGTTGATTCTCCACAGCGACTTTAGCAATTTTGGTGATGAAAGCCAACAAAATCACTGAAAAAATATAAAAAAGAATTTCATTTTTGTTCTTAGGTTTAAATGAATTGATTAAAACGAATAAACATAATTATATAAATTTTGGATAATACAGTAAAAAGAAATTAAATCAATTTCTTTCTACCACATTATTTTTTACTATTATAATGTAAAAAAGTTACATATATAATAGCACAATATCAAAGAGGGGACAAATTACCGGATATTCCAAAGCCCCATAACAAAAATACCTACAATTCGAGACTTTCATTAGCATGTGATGAAGAGGAAGCCATAAGCTCACAATTTGATTAGGCAGCGTTTGATTCCTCTTTTAGCAGCTTAAGTTAGCAAGAAGAGGCCAAGACAAAAATGAAAATTTAAGCTAACTTTTGTATTTCTAAAAACGAACACAAAAAATATGTTTAGTAGACAAGTTTAAAATACAATTTTATCTATCTGAAAATAAAAGGAAAGCAAGAGATGTGTCTATGTTATCCCACCATTTTTGTCTTTTCTATCTCATTAAAAACATCCGTATATACCTTAAATTACCTGAGAATTAACTTTTTATCAAGAAAAAGAAGTTTCTTTGTAAATATAGGATTACCCAATGAGTTGTTGAAACTTCACTCCATCCATATGTAACCTCTAAAAGACTCATAAAGGTTTTGCCAATATATGCAACAGCAAAAGTAATTGGCTGTCATATGAAATGAAATCAAGCATTTAGTTAAGCTAAAAAGAGACTTTGAATGGATAATAAAATATCATCGCAAAATAATTAATACGTCTTAGAATTTAGGGATAAGGGTGCATACCATCATTCCTAAACAAGTAGCCAGCGCATCTTCCTCTATGCTTAGAGGAGCTAAAAATTGAAAATAATTTACCATTTTGTGAAAGTAATGCAGAGTTATCTGAGAAAAAGAAAAAGAAAAAAATGAAACCGGAGAAGCAACATAAGGATTTAAAGAGAAGTGTTACTATAAATTATTTTATTGAAAAAGGTTAAAGAAACTCACAATAGAGTCCAATGACTAGGATTAGGTTACTATATAAACTACCAAACATAGACGGCAGAAGCAAGTATTGCATACTCTCAATACAAATTCTGTTACTCTGTGTAACACACACTACAGAACGTAGTAGAGGCACCAATTAACCTTGTTCCTGTTCTTCTTATTGCATGCATACAATGATAGAAAGCATTGCATGCATACAAAAAGCATTGTGTAGTTTCATCTTAATAGGAGGGGAGAGAGTCACATAGTAGAGGCACCTTGTGGACAGAAACATAAGGTTAGAAGAGAATTAAAGCTGATGAAGCGGGATGCCACTCACATTGAGCCATCAATCAGTAATGTGTGTAATAGTTAATAGTGTACGGATTAATAACCGTTAAGCAATGTTTGCTAATTATAGTATTGTGTACATGTAGAAGTAATAAAAACTCCCCCACTGTTTGGAAAAAAAACCTGGGAGCATCAATGATTTTTGTCGCACCACCTGTTAGATACACATGTATGGATAAAAAGATAGATTAAATCCATAAAAAAATAATGATAAAGGTTAGAGTAATTATACTATATCCCTTCTCTTTATTGGGTTT
This sequence comes from Nissolia schottii, assembly GCA_003254905.1. Lineage (NCBI taxonomy): Eukaryota > Viridiplantae > Streptophyta > Magnoliopsida > Fabales > Fabaceae > Nissolia > Nissolia schottii. Next base: position 228,613 of record QANU01084250.1, on the reverse strand, counting down.
TCAAGTGCCATTATAATAAAAAGTATAACATTAGTTGGTGATGTACTATGGAAAGAGTATATAAGTATTCATTATCTTAATATTTTAGATCAAAATATTGTGTGCAGCATGTTTGTGTATAATTTTTCGTTTAGCCTATTAATGTTGACCTTTTTGAATTTTAGGCTCCTCTTCCTAATACTCTTGATAGATATTATTATTACAGAACTCTCCTCTATATTCTCATTTTTTGCTACACTTCTCTACGGGGTTTCAAATTGCAGTTGCAATTATTGTAATTGCGAGTATTATGACTATTGTGATTCAATTGAGGCCATTGCACTATGAATATTTTAAAAATTCGCACAAAAACTTGATAAAAATATATATAATCATAGGAACTTTGCATATATATCTTTATTTGACATGTTATATAGTTTATGTTAAATGATATAAATTGATTTTATATTAAAAATAATTATTTATTGTTACAATGATTCTAAACAAGCCTTTAAAAATATTATACAAACATAAAGAAACAATAACGATGAAGCAGAATGTAATTTAATAAAAAAATTCAAATAAATATGATAAGTTATGACATTTTTATAATAATAATAATAAATTATATTCATTTAGAGGAATAAATTTTTTGTCACTTTTCTTAACTATTCTGACATTTTATCATCAGTTTTTTTCCCTAAGTGTTGGTAGGAGGAAGAACAATAAAAAATGTTGTGGAAACCGAGTTATTTATAAGCGTGGTTACTGGAGAAACTTACCTCTGGATGTCACCGCAAAAGCTATTTCAGCCCCCTGTCCCTGGTATGGCAATTTAGTACTCAGCCACATTTTTTTTTAATTCTAAAATCGTCTAAGGTAATGCTCATTTTAGAAGAATATATTAGAAGTGAGAGGGAGCAATGCAAAAATGCGACTGAATACAAAATCGTTCAGCAAGTGACCTAAACAGTTATGCCACCGCGGAGGCGAGGGACGGAGTGACATTCACTAACAATGTCGCTGTGGCGCTGCTGTCATCATAATAGGTATGCTGCTCTTTCCCTCTCAAAGCTTCCTTCTTTGCTTCCGATTTCGATTTCAATTCCAATCCCCAAACCCTCTTCCTTTCTCTATCTCACTCTGAGGATCCTATCCTCTCATTCCCTCAACCCTAACCATCCCCAAGCTTCGAGATCTTCTCCCTTTCACAACCCTGACGATGCCGTTGATTCCTTCCATCGCATGCTCTCGATGCATCGCACTCCGCCCATTGTCGAATTTAACAAGATTCTAGGGTCCCTTGCGAAGATGAAGCATTTCCCCACTGCTATTTCCCTTTCCAAGCAATTGGAGCTCCGGGGAATTACGCCAAGCATCGTCACTCTAAGCATCTTGATCAATTGTTACTGCCACATGCGTCAAATGGCATTGGCTTTCTCTGCATTCTCAAAGATTCTCAAGATGGGTTATCAGCCAAATACCATAACCCTGACAACACTCATGAAAGGCCTCTGCCTTAATGGCGAGGTCGAGAAAGCACTTCACTTTCATGATAGAGTTGTAGCTCAAGGGTTTCAGTTGGACGAAGTTAGTTATGGCACCTTGATCAAGGGCCTATGTCAAATAGGACGGACAGAAGCTGCCATTCTGGTGCTGAGAAAGATCCAAGGACTAGGGATTATGCCTAACGTGGTCATTTACAACACAATCATTGATAGCATGTGTAAAGATAAACTTATAACAGAGGCATATGGTTTATATTCTGAAATGGTTGGCAGGGGAATCTCTCCAAATGTTGTGACTTACAGTACTCTAATCTATGGATTGTGTCTTGTGGGTCATTTGAAGGAAGCAATTGATTTGTTGAATGAGATGGTGTTGAACAAGATTAGTCCGAATGTTCATACGTATAACACTTTAATCGATGGATTTTGTAAGGAAGGAGATGTCAAACAAGCTAAAAATTTGTTAGCTGGGATGATTAAAGATGGTGTTGAACCAAGTGTTGTTACTTACAGTAGTCTAATGGACGGGTATTGCTTAGTTAATGAAGTAAACAAGGCTAAATATGTATTCGACACTATGGCCTCAAGAGGAGTGACTCCTGACGTTCACAGCTACAGTATCATGATTAATGGATTATGTAAGAATAAATTGGTGGATGAAGCCATGAAACTCTTCAAAGAAATGTGTCGCAAAGATTTGATTCCTGATGTTGTAACATACAATACTCTTGTGGATGGGATGTGCAAATTAGGGAGAATTACTTGGGCTTGGAAGCTTATCAATGAGATGCGTAATAGAGGTCAACCTGCTAATGTAATCACTTACAATTCCTTCTTAGATGCTTTATGCAAAAACCATCAACTGGACAAGGCAATTGCATTGTTCGCGAAAATGAAAGACCAAGGAATTCATCCAGATATGCACTCATACACTATACTCATTGATGGACTATGCAAGGGTGGAAGGCTTAAGATTGCACAAGAGATTTTTCAGGATCTTTTGATTAAAGGCTGGAAACCAAACGTTTACACATATAGTGTTATGATTAACGGCCTTTGTAAAGAGAGTTTATTTGATGAAGCATCGAATTTGCTATCAGAGATGGAAGACAATGATTGCTCACCCAATGCTGTAACTTTTGAAACTATAATACGTGCTCTTTTTGCAAAAGATGAAAATGATAAAGCAGAGAAACTTCTTCATGAAATGATTTCTAGAGGCCTATTACAGGCGAGAAAGTAGGCGAGATGCTTTTCAGTTGCACATCACAAATGGCTAAGTTTGTACTAATGGTCAAAAAGTTTTCTACATTTGTGTTTATTATGTATTCATTTTGATCTTTTGTCCATTACTGATTTATATTGGATCTAGGCTGCCATTGCACATTGTAAGATGATACTTTTCTATTAAACTTCAGTCAATTTATTGTTAATGGTTATTTAGTTGGAATTTTTTATAGCAAGAAATCTAACCGTTGATACTTTTGGTTTGATATTGTTTTCGCCTTCACTGTGTTGGATCCGTTTTAATTCTCTTTCTTTTCCAAGATTTTGTGTTTGGTTAAAGGTATTTCTGCTCTAGTTTTTCTGTCCACTCCAACCTCTTTCGCCCTTTTACTATTTTGGATTTGACCCTATAGCCCTTGACTATGTCTTCCCACCTCTGAAATTATCAGGTTCAAACATCAAACATTGTTGTTTAGTCAATGCCACAGGTTGATCCTATATCCCTTGACTAGCATTGTGTGTCACCTGCTTATGATGTACTAGCCGTTGCTTGCAAAATAATTAGCAGTTTTAAGTTTCAATCTTTATGCAGGAGTGATTGAGCTGTTCATGTCTTTATTTAGAATAAATGAGAATAATTACTTAATTGTGTTATGATCAATGGCCTTTGTAAAGAGGGATATATTGATGAAGCATTGGCCTTGATGTCACAAATGGAAGACAATGGTTGCTTACCTAATGCTGTAACTTTTGAAATTATTGCTCGTGCTCTGCTTGGAAAAGATGAAAACGATAAAGCAGAGAAACTTCTCCGTGAATGGTTGCTAGAGGCCTATTAAAAGGGTAAAAGCAGGTGAGATGCTTTCTAGTTACACAAAAAAAGGCTGAATTTGTTTTATTGGTACGAAAGTTTTGTAAATTTATGTTTTGTTATATTCATTCTGGTCTTGTGTCAATTCCAATGATTGATTATTTTGGTTCTTGGCATGACTATGATACTTTATTATGCTTTAGCCACACTTGCAATATTTTCTCAGTCATTGCTCATTGTATAGCATTTCCGTTGTTTGGATTGTTGTCATCATTTTGGGTTGTGGAGATATCTTGTTATCTATTTTTATCATAGAAAAATCCAAGCCGAAATAGTCACAATCATAATAGAAGTTAACAACAAATTCCTCTTTTTAATTTTCCTGTACATATCTTGTATTCTTTCACAACAAGGGAAAAGAGAGAAAAACAAATGCATATTAGTTGCACCATCTGAGCTGTAATTGTTGCTGATATTTTCCTTGAAGTCACCTGCACAATGTTCATTTTGATTTTTGCATTGTCTCAGTTCAAAAGCATGTTGAAAGCTACTATTTGTCAAACCTGGTTTGCTGTTTTGGTGTTTGTTATTGATGTTGTTGTCTTCTTAACTACAGGTTTAGTTTCTCTATTTCTAAGTATAGAACACTACATGATGCGACAAGCCTTTATGCAGTTTGCATCAATTTGTATGGAAATTGTGATATGATCTCTTAATCTTTCACTGTGTTCTCTTCTACTCCATGAACATTGTTTGGCACAAGAAATTAATGCCAATAATATAAAGAAAAGAAAAGGAAAACTGAATGTAAGGGGAAGTTTAAAGAGAAGTCGGAAAATAGAAACAAACAAGAACTCAATTTCATTGACTAGCATTGCCCCTCGGCTCCTCAATAGTATGAATTTGTGATAACTCTAAACTTGCCATAACATTGTAGACATAATATAAGACCGTTTGATTTCATTACTATGCTACCCACTCTCAAAAATCCAATTTAACATGGTTTGTTATTTGTTAATATTTTATTATGAATTTATTTTGTGCTGGTTGTTTTTTTGTTTCTTCCTTTTCCTCTGCAGGAAATTTTGCTTCTTATTCTCATAAAACTTTTGATTTTAAATCCCACCAACTCCAAATTAAAGAGAGACACTAAAAGAAACAAGAGTCAAGCTTTATACCTCATTAGAATTAGAATTTGAATCAAATGTGATTATGTGAATTAACATTGTGGAGTTGCTTATTTCATATTGGACTAAGACATGCTTAGTCCAAAGCTCCTTAATCCCAAGCCATTAGGAATACGCCTTTGAAGAGGGAATAGCGTAGTTTGAATGACACATAGGTTCAAATCTCTTTTTCATTGATATACTAATAAATATTCTTTAATTAAAAAATTATTGGTTGCAGTGGGTGTAAATTGATATTCAAGATGTATTTTACCAATGATAAATTCAAATTCAAAACTTCATAAACAATTTTTTCCTTGGCACATTTAGTACAAGTTAGTCTTTCATTCATGGTTCTAACTTAAGTGGACCAAGCTCTCTGAGAGACCAATACGATTCTTAAATTTGAACCATCAAAAAAATAATGGACGGTCAAGATTATATATATAAAAAATAAAAATTTAATAATTTATATTTATATTTTAATAATTCTTTTTATTTAATTTACCAATTTTAGCCCTCACTACTTTTATAATTTTATTGACATGCCCTTCCCTTAAATATCTCCCACCATCCTTTTCCTTCCCTTATTTGGTGTTGATGTCACCCCACCTCCACTCTTACTGTTGAGTCCGCCATCACTTGTATCGCCAGAGCCACTACCCCTCTATTAGGGCCACAATTAAATCAAAACACAACAAATCAACACAAACACACCAGAATCCACCATTATAATATTAAGAAATTAAAATTGGAAGAACATGTGATTTAGATAGACAGAAAGAGGGAGATTTTAGGCATCCATAATGGAAGGAGGGGATCCTATTGTTCTTGACCCCTAAGACCCTACTTCGCAACTGCCTTCCCTCTTCTTCCTTTTAATGTGTGACATAACTTGGGGTATCAATGGTGGCTTGACCTCGATCATGACAAGGCTAGCGATGAGGGCGATGGTGAAGAGATTGGCCTTATGGTGGTTGTCGAAGCTGAGGGTGAGGACAAGAGCATTGTCAACGACAAAGGAGAGAAGACGCAAGGGGGCTTAGAACTCTATAGCACCATCGTCAAGAGACCAAATATCGGCTCTCTAAATCGAGCCAACCACGTCTAATGACTAGATCTTGGTGGACTCGATTGTGCCATGAAGAGCAATGATGGATTGAGATGGGGAGGAATCACATAAACGCGAACATGACTCAACGTCCCCCATTGGAGCCATCACAGTAGAGGGTTTTGGGTGACTGCGAGTTGGCTTTCAGGGGCAGTCACACTAGAGGCCAAGAGGCCGACGACGGTGTAGGAGTAGCTTGTAGGGAAGTAGAGAAACATAAAGAGAATGAAGAGAGAGAGAGAGAGAGAGAGGAAGAGAGAGAGAGAGAGAGAGAGAGAGAGAGAGAGAGAGAGAGAGAGAGAGATAAGAATGGAACTATAATAATTTTTAGTATTAAAATATTATATGCACTAATTTGATCCCCTAACTTAATCCAGTCCAGGTTAAAAGGTTCCTTTATTCATACATTGTTATGACTTGGTTTTAAGTTTTACTTTCATCTCAATTTTTAATTTTTTAATGGAAAAAAGACTTTTTTTTTTTATCCTAATCAAATTAGTGGCATGTAAGTTCTATTATCAGGAACTTGAATAATTTGATTTGAGTCAACAGTAGGACCTTAAAATGTGTAGCTATTTTCCAACTAGGGCATTCCAATATGCTTAACTAATGTGTGACCTACACTTAATCACGAATTCATTACTTCATAATATATTTTGGGTAAACTATATTTTGGGTATTCATTACTTAATCACGAATTCACTCTTTGTCCACTAGAACTCGCGTTGTGACCGGTAAACCCAAATCAATCTCCACACAAGCTCTCACAAACTTTGCCTTCTTAGTTGACTTGGTACTGTTGAGGCACCATATATTAAGCTCTGTGAACCTTACCCACACAATGGTAGTACCGAATGCCTTTTCTCGTGGATGAAAATTCGCAGTCCACTCCTTCACAGCTAAGTACGTACCATTAAGCACCCAAGATCCACCTTCTATCACCCTCCCCTTCAGACGCCACACCCTGTTGAGGTGTTGGGTCATGACAGTGAATATGTCATCCCAAAGACTTGACCATCAATGTGTTGACAGAGGGACGATGGCCAAGACGTTGTAAACTTTGTTGTAGAACAGGTCACAACAGCTGTTGTTGTGGTGTAGGGCCAAGTACATCGATTTACACCGCCCATCACCGAATTTGGCAAGATTCTAGGTTCCCTTGCGAAGATGAAGCATTTCCCCACTGTTATTTCCAAGCAATTCAGGGACAGATAGGAGCTGTTGTCCAGGTGATGAGAAGAATCCAAGGGCAAGGGATCATGACTAACGTGGTTATGAACAACAAACTCATCATAGAATGTGCAAAGATAAACTTGTAACTGAGGCACATAGTTTATTTTTTGAAATGGTTGCCTCGGGAATCTCTCCTAGTGTCGTCACTTACACCTCTCTAATCAGTGGATTGTGTCTTTCGGGTCAAGTGAACAAAGCAACAAATTTGTTGAATGAAATGGTGTTGAACAATATCAGCCCAGATGTTCATACCTTTAATACATTGTGAAGCAAGCAATTAATTGATTCCACCACAAATTGAGAAAGACAGCAATTTCAATTAAATTCCAAAACCACTTAAAGGGAAATTAATGCAGAAATAAGATAGTACCCGAGAAAGAAATGAGCAAGGTTGAGAGAATAAAAAGGAAAAAGAATAAAGTGCAGAGAAGGAATGGGAAAGAGAAAATGTGTGTAAGAAGAGGGTACTAATTTCATCATGCCCAATTGTAATCCCGTAGCAGCCTATTTGATTCTCTGTGCGATTGCTCCTTCTAATTGCCTAGTTTTCTGCCTCTGCTGCCACTTTTCCAATTTCTCTAACAAACTTTTGAGGTTTGTTTCCGTGCTCCAAGTCTTGGTCCTCACAGATGGTCCTGCCTTCTTTTGCTACACATTGATTGATGGATTTTGTAAGGAAGGAAAGGTCAGGGAAGCTAAAAATGTGATAGTTGTGATGATTAAAGATGGCGTGGACCCAAATGTTGTTACTTACAGTAGTCTACTGGACGGGTATTGCTTAGTTATTGAAGTAAACAAGGCTAAATATGTATTCAACGTTTGGCATCAAGGGCAGTGATTCCTAATGTTCACAACTACAGTATCGTGATTAATGGATTATGTAATATTCAATTGGTGGATGAAGCCATGAAACTCTTCAAAGAAATGTGTTGCAAAGATTTGATTCCTAATGTTGTAACTTATAGTACTCTTATAGATGGCTTGTGCACATTAGGGAGAATTACTTGTGCTTGGAAGCTTGTCAATGAGATGCGTAATAGAGGTCAACCTGTTGATGTAATCACTTACAGTTCCTTACTACATGCTTTATGCAGAAACCATCAACTGGACAAGACAATTGCATTGTTCGCCAAAATGAATGGCCAAGGATTTCATCCAGATATGCACACGTATACTATACTCATTGATGAACTATGCAAGGGCGAAATGCTTTAGATTGCACAAGAGGTTTTTTAGGATCTTTTGATTAAAGGCTGGAAACCTAAAGTTTACTCATATAATGTTATGATCAACGACCTTTGTAAAGAGAGTTTATTTGATGAAGCATTGGATTCGCTATAAGAGATGGAAGACAATGGTTGCTCACCTGATGTTGTAACTTTTGAAACTATAATAATTCATGCTCTTTTGCAAAAGATGAAATGTTCGTGAAATGGTTGCTAAAGGCTTATTACAAGGGTGAAAGTAGGTGAGATGCTTTTTAGTTGCTCATCACAAAAGGTAGAGTTTGTATTACTGGTCAGAAAGTTCTGTCATATTCATTTGATCTTGATTGCATTCTATTTATTGGTTCTTTTTGGTTCTTAACATGACTATGATTCTTCATTTGTATTCGTTTTGGACTATGATTGGTATTGGAACTAGGCTGCCATTGCTCATTGTAAGATGACATTTTTCTATTAAACTTCAGTCAAGTTATTGTTACTGGTTTATTTAGTTGCAACTTTTTATAGCAAGAACTCTCACAGTTGGTACTTTTGGTTTGATGTTGTTTTAACCTTCATTGTGTTGCATTTGCATTCATTTTAGTTCTCTTTCCTTTCCAAGATTTTGTGTTGCTTAAAGGTACTTCTGCTCAAGTTTTTTTGGTCCACTCCAACCTGTTTCTCTCTTTTACTATTGGATTATAACTTTCCATCCCTAATGCAGTGAAACAAATTCTAGGAAGTGGAAATATGCTTATTTTGAAGATTAAAAATAAACAAGAGACCAGTTTTTCCTTACTTCTAGTTCTTTCCACCTCTTAAATTATCAGGTTCAAACGTTGTTGTTTAGTCAATGCCACAGGTTGACCCTATAGGCCCTGACTGGCATTGTGTAGCATCTCTCACAGATAGACTAGTTGTTGCTTGCAAAATAATTGAGGGGTTTTAAGATTCAATCTTTATGCAAGAGTGATTGAGTTGTTCATGTCTTTGTTTAGAAAGAATGTATGCAAAGGAATTTAGTGAAGCTGAGAATAATCTTGCCACCGAAGATAAACAGTACCCAAATTTTAGGGTTATATTGAATGAACATAAATGGCCAACATGCTGTTTTGAATTTTTTGGCCATTAAATTTTTAATAGTATCCGATTATTGTATTTGTAATTTATCTCAGTTGTTGCTTGTTTGTCGTTACCTTTACATGTGTAGGTACGATTTCTATCACATTATTTACTTGCATGTTGTTACTTGATATGGTATGATGAGCATTCAGTTAGTTCTTCCCGAAGTTGTTGCTAAAAGAAAGAATGAAGTTGGGGCATTAATGATTCGTTACCGAGCTAAACTGGTTTTTCATTTTTTTCTCCCAATTTAAAATCTGGTCCCATGCAATAGCATATTGACTAAGGCAGACATGTAACCTTGTAAAGCTTCTATTCATATTGAGCATATTAATTGGCACTGTACTAACAGAGAAATTGTTAAGATTATGGTACAACTTACTAAGTTATTAACGACACCTGATTTTGCTGCAGCAATTAAATATTTATGGGTGAAAGATTTTATGTGGGGGATTGGCCAAAGTTTTTAATTATACCAAATGAACATGTCCCTTTCTCATTTGCATGCCCCTTTATTGTATGTTTTGCAAAATTTTCCCTGTACATGGCTTAATCTAAGCCATTCTTCTTTTTACTTATATAATTTCTAGTTACTTGTCTACAATTCCTCATAGAGATTTTTGCATTGTCTCAATTCAAAAGCATGTTGAAAGCTACTAGTTGTCAAACCTGGTTTGTTGTTTTGGTGTTTGTTATTGGTGGTATTGTCTTCTTAAATACAGGTTTAGTTTCTCTAATTCTAAGTATAGAACGCTAAATGATGCTACAAGCCTTTATGGAGTTTGCACCAATTTGTTAATATGAATTGTTTGAAAAATGGAAATTGTGTGATGATGATCTCTCAATATTTCACTACACTCTCTTCTACTCCATGAATATTGTTTCGCACAAGAAATTAATGCCAATAATATAAAGAATAGAAAAGGAAATTTGAATGTAAGGGGAAATGTAAATAGAAGTCAGAAAATAGAAACAAACAAGAACATACTTTCATGGGAATGAATCTTCTCATTTTTTTTTCACATGATAAGGTCATGTGTCCATACACCATCAATTTGTTTAGTGCTTATGTCATACATGGGTCCCACTTTATCAATTGATAGTATAAAATTACACACAACCTTGTCTTGTAAAAATAATGAGAGTGTCCATTTCCTATTTTTATTGACTAGCATTGCCCCCAAGCTCCTCTGAAGTATGAACTTGTCATAGCTCTAAACCTGCCATAACATTGTAGACATAATATAAGGCCATGTGATTGCATTACTATGCCAACCCATTCTCAAAAACCCAATTTAGCATGGTCTGTTATTTGCTGTTATTTTATTATGATGTTATTTTGTGCTGGTTGGTTTTCTGTCAGTTCCCTTTCCTAAGCAAAAAATTTTGCTGCTTGTTCTCATAAAACTTTTGGTTTTAAACCCCTAAGCTTTTTGCTCCTGGAATCGATACTAACTCCCACAAACTCTAAATAAAAGAGAGAGGCAAAAATGAGCAAAAGTCAAGCTTTATGCCTCATTAGAATTAGAATTTGAATCAAATGTGACTATATGAATTAACATTTAGTGGTGAAGTTGCTTGTTTCATATTGGACTAAGTCATGCTTAAACTAGTTGTTAGCAATTGATAAAAGTGTATTAAACTATTGGCATGTAGGTTCTATTATCTGGAACTCGAATAACTTGATTTGAGCTAACTATAGGGCCCTAAAATGTGTAGCGATTTTCCAAACAAGGGCATTGCAATATACTTAACTAGTGAGTGACCTACAATTAATCATAAATTCATTACTTTAAAATATATTTTCGAGTAAAATGTCTCTACCACCTTTGAGGTTTGGTAAAATAACATCTCAGTTCATTTTCTCCTAAGCTAAGCCACCAAATCACCAAGCCAAGTCACTAATATTTTTAACCAATTTTATTTTTTATTTAAAAAAAAAAAAAGAAACCATTAAAAGAAGCCACTACCAAAAAAATAATAAATTCAAATAATGTAGATAATTTTGTTTTAAAAAAAATTACAGACAGGTTATAATGAAAAAAATTAATTTTCAACAATAAATAGAAGTATACAAATGAATATTTATATTCGTCTCAAAATTTGTCTGTAATAATTTCCACCAACAAATAGAAACTATTATAGACAATTTTTTAAAATATTGATTTAGCCAAAATTTCCATTGATTTATTTTTAATAATTATTGCCAACAAACGGTAAATATTACAAACTGATTTTTTGACAAAAAGTTTGTCTAAACAAATTTTTAGAAAATAAAAACATAATTACTTATAATCGTAGATAAAAAAATTTCACTTGTCATTAATAAACCAATTATTTTTTTAATAATTATAGAAATATTTTTTTTTTACTGATATAGATATTCATCTGTATAGTTCTCATTTGTTATTGAAAATTTCTATTTTTTCATTATAAACAAAATTAGTTTGTATTATTGACAAAAAGAATTGCTTGTTTATAAATTTTATCTGTATTTAACTTTTTTTGGTAGTGATTTCATTTGTAACAAAAAATGAATTAAAACAAGAAAGTCATTACTAAGAAAACACTAAATACAAACAAAATTTATAATTAGAGAAAAATTCTGTAATACAAACATTTTTTTTATTTAGAGACTTTTTTTTCGTTTGTAACAAATAAATAGGGATTTTTAATAATAAATTAAAAGTATACTTACGAATATCTATATATGTATGAAATTATTAAAAAAATAAAAATAATTATACATGAAATTTTTTTGTGTACGATTATAAGTTACTGTTGTTTTATTTTCTAAAAAATATTTTGATGAAATTTTTGTCGCCACTTATTGGTTAGAATTATTACAAAGCAAATTTTGTGGTAGATATAAATATCTTATTGTATACTTTTATTTATTATTGAAAATTTCTACTTGTTTTACAGACAAAAATTCTGTTTGTAATTTAAAAAATTAATCTATACTATAGAACAAAACTTCATTATAAAATCAGTTTTCATTATAAAATCAGTCTGTATTGAATATTTTTTTTTGTAGTGATTTCTTTTGGTTAATGGTTCTTTTGCTTCTTCTTATTTTTTCAAAAATTTGGTTATAAAGACTGGTGGCTTGGCTCAGAAGAAGATGAGGTAGGATGCAATTTTTCCAGTAGTTTAAGATGATATGCTATTTCGCTAAACCTCAAAGGTGATAAATGCATTTTATATTATATTTTTTTATTCTTTTATTTTACATACAACATTTGGCTTAAAATCAGCTAAATATTTAGTCACTTGACTTATTCAATATCAAAATCAAAAGGAACCTTCAGCCTTGCCAGTTGCCATCATCAATCGCAGATAAGCAGCCAGCAACCATGTCATTGTGGAGCCATAATAGGTATGCTGCTCTTTCCCTCTCAAAGCTTCCTTCTTTGCTTCCGATTTCCATTTCAATTCCAATCCCCAAACCCTCTTCCTTTCTCTATCTCACTCTGAGGATCCTATCCTCTCATTCCCTCAACCCTAACCATCCCCAAGCTTCGAGATCTTCTCCCTTTCACAACCCTGACGATGCCGTTGCTTCCTTCCATCGCATGCTCTCTATGCGTCGCACTCCGCCCATTGTCGAATTTGGCAAGATTCTAGGGTCCCTTGCGAAGATGAAGCATTTCCCCACTGTTATTTCCCTTTCCAAGCAATTAGAGCTCAGGGGAATTACGCCAAACATCGTCACTCTAAGCATCTTGATCAATTGTTACTGCCACATTGGTCAAATGGCTTTGGCTTTCTCTGCATTCTCAAAGATTCTCAAGATGGGTTATCAGCCAGATGCCATAACCCTGACAACACTCATGAAAGGTCTCTGTCTCAATGGCGAGGTCGAGAAAGCACTCCACTTTCATGATAGAATTGTAGCTCAAGGGTTTCAGTTGGACGAAGTTAGTTATGGCACCTTGATCAAGGGCCTATGTCAAATAGGACGGACAGAAGCTGCCATTCTGGTGATCCGAAGACTAGGGGTTATGCCTAACGTGGTCATTTACAACACAATCATTGATAGCATGTGTAAAGATAAACTTATAACAGAGGCATATGGTTTATATTCTGAAATGGTTGGCAGGGGAATCTCTCCTAATGTTGTGACTTACAGTACTCTAATCTATGGGTTGTGGCTGGTAGGTCATTTGAAGGAAGCAATTGATTTGTTGAATGAGATGGTGTTGAACAAGATTAGTCCAAATGTCCATACTTATAGCACTTTAATCGATGGATTTTGCAGGGAAGGAAATGTCAAACAAGCTAAAATTTTGTTGGCTATCATGATTAAAGATGGTGTGAAACCCAGTGTTGTTACTTACAATAGTCTAATGGACGGGTATTGCTTAGTTAATAACATAAACAAGGCTAAATATGTTTTCAACACTATGGCCTCAAGACGAGTGACTCCTGACGTTCGCAGCTACAGTATCATGATTAATGGGTTATGTAAGATTAAAATGGTGGATGAAGCCATGAAACTCTTCAAAGAAATGTGTCGCAAAGATTTGATTCCTAATGTTGTAACTTACAATACTCTTATCGATGGGATGTGCAAATTAGGGAGAATTACTTGTGCTTGGAAGCTTTTCAATGAGATGAGTGATAGAGGTCAACCTGCTAATGTAATCACTTACAATTCCTTCTTAGATGCTTTATGCAAAATCCGTCAACTGGACAAGGCAATTGCGCTATTCGCGAAAATGAAAGACCAAGGAATTCATCCAAATATGCACACATTCACTATACTCATAGATGGACTATGCAAGGGCAGAAGGCTTAAGATTGCACAAGAGGTTTTTCAGGATCTTTTGATTAAAGGTTGGAAACCAAACCTTTACACATATAGTGTTATGATCAACGGCCTTTGTAAAGAGAGCTTGTTTGATGAAGCATTGAATTTGCTATCAGAGATGGAAGACAATGATTGCTCACCGGATGCGGTAACTTTTGAAACTATAATATTTGCTCTTTTTGCAAAAGATGAAAATGATAAAGCAGAGAAACTTCTTCATGAAATGATTTCTAGAGGCCTATTACAGGGGAGAAAGTAGGTGAGATGCTTTCCAGTTGCACATCACAAATGGCTAAGTTTGTACTAATGGTCAAAAAGTTTTCTACATTTGTGTTTATTACGTATTCATTTTGAACTTTTGTCCATTACTGATTCATATTGGAACCGGGCTGCCATGATACTTGATACTTTTGGTATGATATTGTTTTCGCCTTCGTTGTGTTGGATTCGTTTTAATTCTCTTTCCTTTCCAAGATTTTGTGTTTGGTTAAAGGTATTTCTGCACTAGTTTTTCTGTCTACTCCAACCTGTTTCGCCCTTTTACTATTTTGGATTTTAAGTTTCTATTCCCAAAGCAGCGAAATAAATTCTAGGATGGCACAGGTTGACCCTATAGCTCTTGACTATGTTTTTCCACCTCTGAAATTATCAGGTTCAAACTTGAAACATTATTGTTTAGTCAATGCCACAGGTTGGTCCTATAGCCCTTCACTAGCATTGTGTGTCACCTGCTTATGATGTACTAGTCGTTGCTTGCAAAATAATTAGCAGTTTTAAGTTTCAATCTTTATGCAGGAGTGGTTGAGCTGTTCATGTCTTTATTTAGAATGAATGAGAATAATTACTGAATAGTGTGTATAATCTTGCCACTAAAACAACGCCCAAATTTTAGTTATATTGAATGACATAAACGACCAATATGCTATTGTGAATTTTTGGCCATTAAATTACTAATAGCATCAGTTATGGTCCTTTTGTTATTATATTTGTAATTTATCTTAGTTGTTGCTTGTTTTTCGTTACATTTACATGTGTTGGTACCATTCCTATCACACTATTTCTTTGCATCTTGTTGCTTGATATGGTATGATGAGGATCTTCCCGCAGTTGTTGCTAAAAGATAGAATTCAGTTGGGGCATTAATGATTCGTTACCAAGGTAATATGGTTTTTATTTCACCATTAAAAAAAAAAAAACACTTTCTTATTCTCTTTAGTTTATTTCCCCAATTTAAAATCTGGTCCCATGCAGCAGCATTTTGACTAAGGTAGACATGTAACCTTCTAAAGCATCTATTCATATTGAGCATGTTAGTTGATGCATTAATAACGGAAGAAATTGTCAAGTTTATAGTACTGTTTACTAAAGATTTCAACAATGCCTGAATTCCCACAGTAATTAAATATTTATGCATGAAAGAATTTCTTGGGGGATTGCCAAAATTGTTTAATTATACAAAAATAAGTTATCCCTTTCTCATTTGCATGCTCCTTAATTGTAATGTTTTGCAAAACTTTTCCTGTACAAGGCTTAATTTAAATCATCGTTCTTTGTACTGATATAATTTTTAGTTACTGGTCTACAATTCCACGTAGAGATCTTTGCGTTAGTTCAAAAGCATGTTGAAAGCTACTATAAGTCAAACATGGTCTGTTGTTTTGGTGTCTGTTATTGGGGGCTGTTGTTTTCTTAATTACAGGTTTAGTTTCTCTAATCTCAAATACAGAAGACTAGATGATGCTTGAGGCCATATGCAGTTTGCACCAATATGTTAATGAGAATTGTTTGAAAAATGGGCATTGTGTGATGATAACCTCTTTAATGTTTCACTCCTCTCTCTCTTCTGCTGCTTAAACATTATTTGGCACAAGAAATTAATGCCAACAATGTGACCAAAAAATAGATTGTATGACATAAAAATCAGAATTTACATTTTAGCATCAACTAATAACTTCTTAAAAAATGTCATAATAATCATGAATAAAAAAAAAAGCCAAATGGAAGGGGGGAAATGATCTATTTGGTTTGCGTTTCCATTTCTTGTTTTCATTTTCTGCTTCTAGTGTTTTAAGATTTTATGAAGGAAATAGTGAGAATGAAAAAAGAAAAGAGGAAAATAGGAAATATGATTTTTCTATTTTCACTAATTTCTTTAGAAAATCTTGAAAAACAACAAACAAATTGATAATAGGAAATGGAAACGCAAACCAAACAAACATTAAAGAGTAGTGGGAAAGTAGAAACAAACAAGAATTCAGTCCTTCAATGGTACTTGCAGATCATCTTGAACAGCAATAAGATTGTTTGGTAGCCGTAACTTCATCAGCTACATGGATCTCCTTCCTACTCGAAAGCCTCAATGACGCGCCCTTTGCTTTGGCTTCCAAACTTTTTTGGCTAATAATGTCATGGATCTTAGTGATCATCTGCAAGAATGCTTGCTCAACATTCAGGTTCTGTAAAGCAGATGTTTCCATGAAGCACAACCCTTCTATTTCTGCAAACCCTTTTGCCTCTTCTTTCTCAACTTCTCTTGAATAACCCAAATCAGATTTGTTTCCAACCAAAATGACCACCACATCTTCGCCCCCAAACTCTCTTAGCTCATGTAACCATTTTCTTACATTCCCAAAAGTTGATCTCCTGGTTATGTCATAGACTAGTATTGCCCCCAAGGCTCCTCTGTAGTATGAAGTTGTGATGGCTCTAAACCTACCACAAAATTGTATAAATAATTCTGAGTGAAATTTAAAATCGTGTGGGTGCTAAGGTAGTTTCATTAAATGATGATTGTGTGTAAATTATTTTACAAACCTATATATTATTGAATCAAAAGAATGTTTCTTCTGCTCAACATGGATATTTTTTGTTGTGTTATATTGTCAAGAAGGCAAAATCTCTGGCCCTTTCTATTTAGCACTATGCATCTTACAAGATTTTTGTGCTTTAAATGAAGAATTTTGGTGTAGGTGACTGTCACATGAGCTTGGCCAATTGGCATTACGATACTGTGTGATGGTGGGGCTGGTGACCTAAAACTTCAACATCTCACTTGAATTTCTTGCTTGAGTCGCACTCATATATTGGCTGTCTGTGTGTATGTTTTTAATCTGAGAGATTTTGGAGCTTGCCCTGTAGTTATGCTATTTACGTTTGCATTTGATTGAAAATAAACAATTTCAATTTTCAACTATGCTACAAGGGAAATACGAATATTCATTTTATGTATTATATTTGATTCAACCACTAATTCACAATTAGCTTGGCCAACCATTAATTTGTATGTGTCATTTGACTGCTCTATAAATATTTTCTCGTCGAAAAGCTTGGTCAAAGTTCATAATTGGTTTTTTGAAAATGAAATGAAAGAAAAGAACTATGTGGAAATAAAAAAAAGAGTGGAATTCTTTTGTGCTATTGACGTATGGCATAGGCACAGGCTTAGGAAAAGTGATTCTAATGTTGTGCTTGATCATTTGCCTGTTTTTTTTTTTTTCAGGGAAAAAAAAAAAGAAAGAAAAAGTAAAGGTTACGTGAAACATGCACAAATTTCGGATTTCGGTGCGGTTCCAACAATGCATCTTACCTTAGATGGAAGGAAACACATCTTAAAGAATATATAATTAGTGAGCATGTTTACAAATGTAATATCAAAACCAAGCTTAGTACATGCTAAATCCCAGTGTTTTTATTTTTATATTTGAATCTTCTAAAGTGAGTTTCACCTTTAAATTAATAAAATAAGAAATAAGATTCATTTACATTTTACTAATTTAAGAATATAAAAGATTACTTTATCTTCTAAAATGAGCTTATCATTATAAAAGATCTTTGTTCATAATTTTACGTCAATCTCAAATTAACAAAGTCAATTAGTATTGATTTTTATTTTATTTTATTTTATTTTTTATGGATGTACTAAATTGTTAATAATTTAAAAGTAATGAATCAAACTAATAAAAACAAAGTTAATAGACTAAATTGATTAATTAAATAAATGTAAAATACTAAATGTCATTTTACCTCTTAAGCGGTCATGGATGAGTTGCAAAATGTAGTAAATTTTTTTTCTCTCTGTCTTCTTTATAATAACCTTTCTATCTTATAATTTTTTTTTCTTTCTTTTTGGGTCACTAAACAAAAGGAAACAGTACAACTTAACTAACAAACAAAAATGCCGAAAAAAATAGGAAGTGGGACAGGATGTTAGTGGAGAATGAGATAAAGGATGAAAAGTGGAACAAAGATTAGAAGTCTAATAATAATCAAGTCAAATTAGCCGAATTCATTTAATTCTTCTTGATTAAGCAAACCCAGTGGACACCCACTTTGAATTTGAAAAATGCCAACTGGGAACGCATTTAACTTCTTTTTCTTCATTGAATGAAACCAACCAAACACTAAATTTAAATGAACAGCAAGAAGAAAACAAAAGGACTACAGTACAATTTAACTACACATTCAAAAGGGTTCATAGGATTTAATCTTAGCGTACAAAAAATTTTACAATTTCATCAAGTTATATATTTGCACGTGGCAAACATGTTTGACATTTACAATAATGACTTCACAAGTCTCACATCTCACGGAATTCGACTGGATGAGTCAGTGCATCAAAATAGCGTAATCAAAATAGCGTTTCTACTTATTGTATATCTTATAAATTTGGTTCACCATTGAAGCAAAGCCTTACCTAACATCAAACACGTGAACACAAAATAAAACGAGAAAACAAAACAACTTATAGTGGGGCCAATTAAAGAGATGAAAACACAATTTTAGCATGATTTCAATTAAGAAGTTCCAAAATTAATTCTTAAACTCTAAAAAGTGAAAAACCTTCGCTCTTGAACCGGTTAAAATTGACTCTGGACCAATTCCACCGATTTTCCAAACATGTAAGAAAATGTTTACCTTCATATATTTGATTGGAAGTGGAGAAGAGAATATGAGCAGGAACAATATGAGTAGTTTACCTTTCTTGGCCGGCAGTGTCCCATATCTGCGCTTTGATGAGCTTGTCCTTGACCTTGATGTTCCTGTAAGCAAATTCCACACCTATGGTGGGCTTTGAATCCAAGAGGAATTCATCTTTTGCAAACCTTGATATCAGGTTTGATTTCCCAACGCCAGAGTCCCCAATCAGAACAGCCTTGAACAGGTAATCACACTGCTCGTCAAATGCATCACCCATGTAACCAGAAAAGGGGGAGCTTATTCAAAAGAAAAGAAAAGAAAAGAAAAAAGGGCTAGTGATTTAAAACCAGAACTTGTAACAAACAAAAATTTGTTGGTTATGAAGTAACAATTAGATGTTTGAGGCGAGGAAAAGGAGTGATGATAAGAGTAGGGTAAGTCATGATCATATTTATATATACATGTTTAGATAGTAGCTTAGGCTAGAAAGCAAATTGGAGGCACTACCAAATTCTTTAGTGGTGTTGTTTTTCATATTTACATATGGAACTAGCTATTGATAAGGACATGATGAGGACAGGGACTTAATATTTTATAGAACCTGTCGATATGTCATTAGCAACCAAATGGAAGAGTCTACCATGGTTGCTTCTATACGAAAGAAGGCCCTATGGGATTGTTCCACCTGTCCCCTGCCAATTTTTCCTTCACTAATTTTCCAATTTGGAAATTGGGGTTTTCATGCTTATGTGGCATTACCCGATTGTTTTTCATTGATTTGTGCGCATCTCAGCTAATATAGATTGGTTACTAAATGGCATGCTGCTTAGAGGTAAGATATCATATTAATTTTTCACATAATCTTGTTATTAATGGTGAAATAAGTTGGGACACTTATTGGAAGTTTTTTACTCAACCTTTTTAAGGTCTAACCGACCTAAGTTCAATTATTAAATAAGTTAAGCTCATATTTTTTTTTAACTAAATAGCTCCAAGTCATAGAAAATAAACAAAGCCTATTAAATACAACTAACGTATTTATATTTATTTTATTATTATTATTATTATTACAAAATAATCCGTTGATAACGTTAACACGAAAAAAAAATTCAAGTTCTATTATATTTCTATTTTAAAGTCAAATAGAGTAAGCAAGTGAGAGATTTTTCTTCTTCTTTAGCCATCGTTACCTCTTCATTTGTTGGTGCTACCACCATTTGCGCCTCTTCTTGTGGAATCTCACTGAATACAAGTAATAATCTCAACATTTGATTATAATACATATTAATTTGCTTTCTCTTGTCATATAACTTTAATCTTTGTGGAGTAATATTCTTTCTTAGTTATTGATTATGATTTATCTTCTTTTATGTTTATTTTGGTTCTGTCAAATTTAAATGGCTAAAAAAATATCATTCCGTATATTTCTTGTAAATGACTTAATTATATACATAATGTGTAAAGCTTTATTGACAAACAACTTTCAAATTTTTATTTTCTTTGTTTCAAGCAGGGTTTTAAATAGGCTTTCAAGTCATCTCAAGCTTTTAAAATGGTTAGGTTGAACGTTCGACAAATAACATACTCTGACCAAATAATTTACAAGCAGGTTAAAACTCATCAGTTATTAATGTATTAATTATATCTTAAGACCCACAAGGGTGACGTTATCTGTTAAAATCTATTTAATTTCTTCTATCATAAGAATAGAAAATCCTCTAGAATGTTCCGTTATCTCTATCTCAATCCTGATTTTCACCTATCTAAAATTTGTTACATTCTGATTTTTTTTAATTGCGAAAAAGAAACAATTTCATTTAAAAATAAGTCAAACAATACTTATAAATTAAAAATGATATATCAGAATCAATACTAATTAGATAAAAATACACTCTTTTTAAATACTATTGATGTTTAAGTATCTTTTACGTAGGATACCTACACATTTGTTACGTTCAGATTTATCACTCAGATCTTTTCTTCTTTCATATGCATAATAAGTTTTGTGGACCAACCAATCATCAATAACATTAATAGAGGCTAATGAGCTCATCTATCAAGTTGCGTATTTTCCTTTTATATGTATATTTTGTAGTAGCTACTTGTTCCTTTTGGCAGCATATTTCGTAGCAACATATAGATCTTATCGTTCACTTAGGCCTTAATTTCTGTTGATTAGGCGGGGCCTTGCGGGTTTTTTTTTTGTCAAAGGGGCTCTTAAGTATATTTTTGGTCGAAAGGCCCCTAAGTTTGTTTCCGTAAGGAGTGGTTTAGTTTGGGCTGAGTTTTAAAGGAGTAAGACATATAAAGTAGGAAAAGAAAAAGGTGTTTTGCTTGGACCCAAGACATGAGTCCGAAAAATTGGGTCCAACATCAAATTTGTGTCATGATGTATTCATAAATTTGGAAGAGTTCATAAAGTCGAGTCTCTCTATCTTTAGGATAGCACCCTCACTCCCCAGGGTCATCTCTTCAGTCTCACCAAATCTACCAAAAACCTGCTAACATCCTCCAACCACAACCACCAACACTGCCTACTAAAGAAACAAACCACAAATGCGGTTATCAAATCAAGTAGAATACAATCAGCCATGGAGGAAACAACTGATCCAAAACATCATTGAACCAACCCTCCCGAACTTGCTGAATGTATACCCCGCTTGAGGCGAGGCAAATCTAGTAGGTAAGCTTATAACAGAGAAGATCGTTAACCAAAATAGTTTGAAAGAAATGATCTCTAAAGCATGGGGGGACCTCCAGGCATGATTATATTCGACGTGGCACCTAATATATACACACATGTTCAATGCATTATGGAAAATAGCCCGCCCTTCTAAGCCTACAATTAATGTTGGACTTGGGGTTCATTTATATCTAAGGTCTCTCACAATCAGGTGGCTTTCTTGGTGAAAGTCCATGGTGTTCCACTAGAAGCAATAATGACCAAAGTAGAAAGACAGATAGAAGTTGAGGATCCTATGATATACAACCAAATGATGACAAGTTTTCTGCAAACAAGAGTAGAGACTAATTAATATAAGTCAATCTCTGGGTCTCCCTAAGGTACGAGAAACTAGCAAAACTAGGGCCACAATTGTGGACTCGTTGGCCATGATGCTAGAAAATGCACAACCCTAATCGCACTATCCCTCCAGTTTTCGGGGAAGCCTAGATATGACGCCCACCTCAGCACGGCAATAGCCAGAAGCCTGGAGTCCATAATAGTTCCAAGAGGCAGGAACTTAGGGGGGCTGGGAGAAACTGAGGTAGCACATGAAAGCCTAAAAGCGTGGTGCGTGAAATAGAGGCAAGAGCTGGAGGAAAACGTGAACGTGCTAACAACTACTAGCAAAATCCCTAAACAAGGGGAAGGTGGCATCGAAATGGTAATAGAAATCCCTTTTATGAATCCCTCTATGATATTTTCAGAGCTACGAGTAGAAATCCTAGAGTAATGAGCTCTGGCTCTCAACATCACCTTGTCCCTTAGCCAGCCAACTTACTCTGAACCAAATCCCCTTCTACAAGAAATCAGAGACCCTAGCAGAGTTGGGCATAGGCCTACCTCGTACCTATCTACCAACAAGGTAAACTATTAGAACTTTGACTCGTTTTGGAGTGTTCAACTATTCCATAGAGGACATGTTTCTGAGTGTGTGCACTATGTGCCCTTATCTTTTTGTCTATCTTTTCTTTCTTGCTTAAGGTCACTCTGGAGCTATATCATTTGGTTTTAACGGCGTGCCTCTTTATACGGAGTCCTAGAAGCGTGGGGCTAATGCATTAAATGTAACTAGCCAAATATAACTTCTTAGAGAATTATGGTCAACTTTCAGTGGGTACAAGGTTTATCCACTTTGTGATATAGTCAGATCCGGTTATAATTGAAGCCCAACATAAAACCTATGAGTGGCTTGAGCCTTGTAACAAAACACACCATGAAGAGGCACGTACACCAATCGAAAGACAAAACGCATGACAGAAAAAGAACTCATGATAGCATGAGATTCTCATTCCAAAGGCAACACATTCCACAACTCCGATAGACATTCATTGTTCGTGCAGATGCCAAATTGTATGAGTTCCTTCCATAAGCATGAGCTTCGATTTCAACACGGGTTATTTGAACTATCAGTAACATTTAAAAAATGTTACTAAGTTATGCAAAAGTGTTTATTTATATTAGCAATATTTTTGGTTGTGTTTTCATTAAAGTTATGTTACTAAAAAGTTTTAACAACATCTTTCTATATTATTTAGCAGCATTTATTATACTTCTAACAAGATATACATTTAAAAACATTTTATGAGATGATGTCATTTATTAATGTCTTGCTCAAAGACTTTTTGGCACAAAAATCTACCAGCAGAAAATGGCCATTGGAAGCATTTTTGAAATCAAATAGGTAGTAGTGAATGGAGTTTTTTCAATCTATTTGTGTCATTCAGGTCGATGTTCATGTGACCAGTTGTAATGAAATATGTTATTCATTACTTGTATCGAGGTCTATGTTAAGTCTATGGAGTTTTTTCAATCCTTGGCTGTATATTTGAATAATATTGTACATCCTCATTATCTTGTTCTTTGTAAATCATTCTAGTTCATTTCCAAAAATATTACTATCATTTTGAAATATGTCTGGCACGCTTGTATTGAATAGTTCAATTGGTAATTAAGCGAAAAGAATCTAAAATAATTAAGTAATGCCCCAGCATCTTATTTTCAAATATTACAAGGGCTACTAAGAATTATTAAAGCCATCAGGGTAAGCAGCATGAAGTCTCAAATCCCTGCATATGTCAATATAATTAACTATACAAGCGCTTCTCTTGTGTTAACACCACATCCTCAGCAATTCAACCAAAATTTTTTGGCTTTTTGTTGCACAATACTTGACATAGAAGCATAAATTTTGGGGAAAAAAAATCTTCTGCTTAACTGCTTGAGTAGCAGGAAGTTTCACGCACAAGTTTGTGTAAAATAATGTGACAAAGTGCGTCTATTAGAACTATGTTGTCCACTTCCTTGTATTAATAGGCGGACTGATATGATCTAGTGCATAGTAGTGCATATGGGACAAGTAGTTGGCTATAGAAAATTCTATCATATGTTCAGCTTCAATTTTAATCTAAGTGTTTTATAAAAATTGTTGAAGTTATAATGTTCCTGCATCTTATTTTTAACAAAAATGCTACATGTACAACCAATTTCATACACCCATACATACACCATTAATAATGCACAAACTTTATTCTCACGAGTGCACAAACATTACAAACTTGTAAATGATACTCTCAACTATATTTAATTAAGTGCACAAACATTATATGAGTTAAAACACAAACTTTATGTATATAAGTACGAGGTGTATGTATGGTGTATGATTTTTGGTGTACGTGTAGCAGAACTCTATTTTTAAATATTATAAGGGCTACTAAGAACTATTAAAGCCATTAAGGTCAACGCTCAATGCAACTAATTTTTTTTTTCAGGTAGAACATTTGACCTTTTGGTCAAAGTGCCTCTAATCTTAAGAAACATTTCACCAAAAAGCTTAGTCTAATATTTAGATTAATGGAAAATTAATATTAACAATGGCTAAGGCTTCGTTTGGTACATTGTACATGATAAGATACGGTGGGAAGCGGTAGAATGAGGATGAGAGAATATGAACGGGAAGATAGGTACAATTTGATATTGGATGACACAAATAATATTATCAGTTCTTATCCGGTCTCTTGAGGCCTTATAAATTTATACGATAATTGTAAGATAAAAATATATGAGGTCATATAACAAAATATTTGATAAAATTTGACCGTATAGTGTAAGCAAATATTATCAAATCTTACACGACCTAACAAATAAGACATAAGAGTGACTAAGCAAGAGGATTCACCTATTACACAAAAATTATTATGAAAGCCCTGAAGCACTATCAACTAAAGAGAAAGATCATATGAATTTTACAAGCAGACACTAATGTCTCTAATTTCATTCACCCCAAATCTTAATTGATTCGTCCCTGATTACTCATCTTCAAAAATTATCATTCATCAGTACCATTCATTTAAATTAAACCCAAAAATCAGTTGATAAGTTGTTATATTAGCTCCTCATACTATTAATTAAGACCAATAGCGAATACTGAAACGTAGCCGTTTCCAGGTGACTAGGAGTAAAACTACAGTATGCATTTGAAGTCCACATTCAAAAGATCACTGCGAGTATGGGCCCGACACTATGTCCGCAGCTTCATTGCCTCTGTTCAAGGGGTCTCATTAGTGCTCTCTCCCTTGTGTTCGTTTCGATTCTCAAAATGCTTTCTAGTTGCCACCTGGCGATATTATTTATATATGAGACTATTCGATTTACAGCGTCCACTGACCTTTAAGTGATATTATTATATTATAGTACTTGTAGTAAACTTTTAAAAGTGGATTTTATCTCTCATGTAAAAGCCTTCTATCTTGAGCCATTGCTCCCTCCTTCTGAGTTTTACAAACTTGGGAACCTTCTAGTAGCCTGTAGAGGATCTCAGGGAAGGGACGTTTGTGGCGAGGGTCTTGGGATGGTAGGCGTAGAGCCATGTGGCATCAACGTAGTAGGGGGAGTGTTTGGGATCCACAATTACCAACAACCTGAGCACCAACACTAGACTTTTCAAAGGCTCGTACTAACCACGGTGGCGGTTGCCGGTGGGGTGAGTGATGTGGTGGCAGTGGGCATGGGATGGTAGTGAGATGGTCATAAATGATGTAGTGGTTTTGAAAAAGAAAACTTAAATTGAAAAGAAGGACAAAATAGCCTTTTACGGTAAGAATAAAATTGATTTCTTATTGAAGCATAGATGTTCTATTTTCATGCATTCTCACCTTAAATTATTGCTCTCATTTATGGTCATTGGATGACTATCATATTGTATTCAAGAGTAGATGTTGTGGTGTATCATAGACAAATGAGTGCACATTTAATGTGCTTTTTTGTATGAGGTGCACTAAAAATGTTACCATGTAAATTATAAAAATCATAAATGTCACTTCTTCCATTTATCTCCTATATTAAGACGATTGACTTAGAGTAACGGATGAACATGATACGTTAAAGATTTATGTCACACCCTCCACGTCAATTAAAAAACGACGTCAATTTATACAACTAATTAATAACACATCCCTTTAAGCGAAATGATGTCGTTTCACATCTCATGACCATAAAACGTGTGCATCCATGGTGAAAAAAAAGGCATACATTGATGGAAGTATGTTTGCAAAAGATAAAAATGGTGTATTTGAGTATTACATGATAAAGTAGATAAATTTTCACTGAAATTTATTGATTTGAAAAATAACAGGTATTAGTAGCAAAACAAATTTAATAAAAATTTTAAGAGGAATGAAATGAAATTGATCAATTTAAAAAATAATAAAGACTAACTTGGCCGAAAAAATTTGAGATAAAATTGTTTGAATTAAAAAAAATTAAAAAAAAACATAGGTATTTTCCTAAAATAGTTTAAGACATCCTGCCAGTTAGGTCAATATTTAAATTTTATTAAGTATACCCACTAGGCCGGAACCCTATTTAAAAAAACACACACGTCAAGTTATTTTTGGTGAATAAAAAACACGACAAGTTTAATTTTAGGACTCCAACCCACCACAAAGAAATTGTGGGTGGGGTTGTAAGATTTGAGCACCGGCGAAATTTTATTTGAACTCCTTTTAACGAAGAAGAATTCTTACATTAAGCTCCCGTCATGCACCGGGAAACTAGTCCCTAAATAAAAATGGATTAGAAATAATAATAATTTTTTGTTTGGCAAAAACCCAAAACTTATAATAAATGAATAAATCCTCAATTTCATCATTAAGTAGTTAGAATTGGTCAAATTTATTTTCATACTATAAAAAATAATCATATTAACTTTTGAGGTGATTAAAAATCAATTAAATTAATTCATTGACATTCATCAAATAAATTCACAGCTAATAACAAATTTGACCAATTCTGATCACCTTATGATGAATTTGAAGGGATAAGTTTTCCTCACACAAGTGAAAAAGTGAAAATTCTTTTTACTCCTAAGTTACTTATGATCCTGCCAATAGTTGGGCTCAGTAGGCATTAAAAGTACTGATCAGTAGTCGCTGCTGCTGCATTGGGTATTTGTTTCAGTACCTACATGTGTAGCGTAGCAGAGATGATGTAGTAATAAGGACTAAGTGAGGTCAAGGTGAACCATTTTTCACTAATTGATGCTGTCACTTTTTTGCTCTCTATATCATCAAAACCACCCGTGATCAGTTTGCTATCAAAGACATTTCAATTCATTCACATTAATTGACACGTTCTCTCTCTTTAATTAGTGGAATTCTTAGATGTAAGTGTGTAAAATAACTTTACAAGGTTGATCACTAAAAATTCAAAAAAATGTCTAAAGATGGTAGAAAGTTACACATCGTGATTTGACCCTTTCCTAAATTATGCTTTAGACCTTCCTAGAGCTAAAAACTTATAATGTTCTACTTTATTCATAACTCAATAGCATACATTGTCTGTTACATAAAAAAAAGGGTAATAAACATATAGCTTTGTAACGACTTAACAAAGCTAACATATTTAACTCTGTGTGTACACACACACACATACGTAGAAAACTCGCAACAGAACTTGTCTGAGGTTGCAGAGGGGCCGTGCAATCTCTTTTCACTTAAAAGTTAATTTTTTTACTGTAAAGTGAAAACAGCTCTGCTAAAAAAGAGGGCATTTTTATTTTTATTACTTAACTATATATAGAGTCAGTCATTTTTGCTAACATGCTTTTGGTGATTCACAGTTCAGAGATTACATTCCAATATTTGATCTTTTGCCAAAATGATAAAAGATATATATCTGAACCATACAATGCTAAATCTGGGCAAGCACTGCACACAGTAGTGATTAAATGACCCCAATGTTTCAGCATTGTGTACATATTAAGGGGGGAAAAGGAATCTCCTTCTGCAAGGGCATGTGTAGGTTAGATCAATGAACCTTTTCCCACATTAATTGGGTCCTGGATTTGAGGCTCATATAATTCTTGTCCCATTACTCACTAACAAATGAGTAATTATTTACCTTGTCTATTGGATTTGGATTTCAGAACCAAAAGGGATATTCTTTTAGCTACATGCTCTTCTTTGGAAAAGAACCTTATAATATATTATTGGCAAGTACTCTTTCAATGTTTCAGACAAATTATTATATAGTATGCCGATGATTTCACATTATATTCAATTCATGCGAAGAATCTTGAAATCTGAAAAGAAAAAAATCCTCTTAATTTCTCTCAAGAAAAAGATATTGGCTTTTGAAATTGGAGTGATTAATTTTTTGTGTTTTCATAAGATATATAGCTCTCTTTATACTTAAAGAGTCATATTGATTTTAAAGAGAGTGACAATATACCACTCCAATTAACTATGGGTTAGTTTTTTAATAAATAAGTTGAAACTATCAATTTAAATTTAAGATAATGTGATTGAGTGTCTAATCAAACACTATAAACAAAACATGCAAATCTTTTTTTCTTTTCTTTTTTTCATGAAACTTATTAACATGCACATTGTTTAAATTAAAAATTATGGCCCCCCGCTCTGGGCTTCAATGGGTGTGGAATATTTTAATTTGGCTTTGTTTTTTCTTTTTATTTTTTTCATTTTCCTGGTGATGGGTGACGGCACTTGAGTGACACGTCCTAGTCTTGGACTTTAGGGTATTTGAAAAAATGGATCATAACTTAATCATGAAAATAAACCCTAGGCAACTGAATGTAACAGGTTTTGTCTATACAAGTTGGTGATGGAATTTTCAGGACTTTAATTGTGGGGTCCCTTTAACCTTATTGAGAATTTGTTATCCTTGGAAAACAAACCAGACAATCTATCTGCTGGAAACCCTTGTCCCTTTTTTTTTCTCCCAAGAAATCATCAACTTTTAGCATTAGAGATGTTATTTGAACATATTTTTTTTAACATTATTCAGATATATCACATACCACACGAAATGCAAATAAAACATTATTTGTAGTACATGTGAAGTCACAAGTGAGAAAATATGAGCATATATAAAGTCGCTAATAATGGTTTAGTGGCAGAGACTTAGCTAATTTATGAGATTATAAACTAAATTTTCATTGGTGTTAATGTAAAAAAAATTGAGTAAAAGTACAAAGAAAAAAGGCAAAATGAAATAATTTATAATTAAATCATAAAAACTAATGATGTGTAAGATTGAGATCTCAATCCTTCACAACACTCTAACCTTAATGATTTGTTTTTATAATAATAAGACAATCCTTTTTTATTAACTAATTTTTGAGATTACGGTTATAATAACATCGTTTAGCTGAGGAAAACAAATTCACTTTAGAATTAAACTTATTCACATATATGTTTCTGCTTTGACATTTTGAATGAAATTCAAAGCATCTTTCAATTGAATTCATGAACCTTGCTTTAAATGCACCAGGTTTATGTTCCCTTTTCTAGCATTTGATGTGATTTCTTAACTGCACTATACAAAGTTTCCTTCACCAGAATCAAATAAATAAATGGTGTAAATGCACCTCACACACATACATATACACACACCACATCAAGTTTCCCTGTATGTAACAAAAGAACAAAACAATTCTCCATCCCAAACTCATAGTCACTTCAACATCCAACTCTGTCACATCCTATATTCCAATTTCAGATACTATCTCTCAAAATCAAATCATCAAGTCATTAAAATTCCAACCCCCTCTCCCACAAGAACCCACATGCAGGCATATATGTCAAATTACTCAAATAAGACCCTATACATTACACCAAAAAACATTAAATGGTAAAAATAAAATATACTCCTTTTGATTCAACCAACATAGTCCAAATGCATTTTAGGGTAAAAAGTAAAGGAAAAAAAAAAAGAAACACCCGGCCCCCTTCATTCCAAAACTCGGTGTCCCGTTACAACATCACCCAATTTCCCATTGAAACATAAACATCACTAACAATATTAAAAGCTAGTGCCATTTTCCAACAAATAAACAACACCAAAACATATGAACCCTTTCCACCCTGATTAAGTAAGTTTTAGTCCTTCAAGGGAAGGAACTCAAAAAACTGGCTTCTTGGGGTCAAGTTGTTGGCAGCATTAATGAGTGCTGGTGAGGCTGATATGCTCGTCTCTTTGTCTCCAACGTTGCTATCATCAGCACCACTCCTTAGTGGGAAAAGTTGAAGGGTTTGAGAGTCCACATTGTTGTGGCGATAATCTTCATCTTCATCTTCATCAACAGCAGCAATAAGACCCTTTTGATCTCTCTGAGTTGAAATAAAGAAGCTGAGATCATGGGGCTTAGCGAGCTCTGGGTCCAGCATTGTTCTTGTTAATGTGGTGGTGGGCATATAATTAATAGCATTGTTAGGAGGGAGGGACGACAAGTGCACCATGTTGTGCCACGTGGCATTCCTTTCCATGATGA
This sequence comes from Nissolia schottii, assembly GCA_003254905.1. Classification (NCBI taxonomy): domain Eukaryota; kingdom Viridiplantae; phylum Streptophyta; class Magnoliopsida; order Fabales; family Fabaceae; genus Nissolia; species Nissolia schottii. The sequence goes on along the minus strand of QANU01084250.1, from coordinate 198,008 downwards.
CGATGTTGCTGTTTCTCCTTTGTTGCTGTTGATGAAGCAGTTCCCCCTCAGTCAATTGGAGCCATCCATCTGGTCTACGCTCTGCACCTCCTCCTGCTGTTGCTGTCCTTCGTGGCATAGAAACAGATTCCTGCGATGAATTTGAATCGCCGGAGAATAAAAAAGAATTAAGCGCCACGCACGAATTCTGAACCAAAAAAAGAAAAAGAAAGAAAGACCTAGGGAGAAGAGAAATTGGAGGGCAGGCACATGTTTCAATTGGGCCTTAAGCTGTAATGCTATTAAAACAAAGGTGCAGTATGAGAGAGAGCATGCAGTCCCGACAGAAAGGAAGGAACGCCGCTGCTTTTGTTGGGATCCATCCAGACCTTTATCTCTCTCTCTCTCTCTAGTCTCTAGTAATCATACGCAAATACTCACACTGATCACATCTTAATGGACCTGGGTCTGATATAATTAAGCGAGCGAGCGAAGAACAAAAGAAAAGTGTAAGACCTGCCTTTGCAAGCAGAGTACTAGTGCAGTTTGCGGTAGAGGGCGCCCAGTTCTTGGTCTCTTCAACTTCAACCACTGCCCTACTTGCAGCTGTTGACAGCAAAAGCAAATAGAAAATATATAGCAGAAAAGGTTTGCATGAATATTATATTCTGAAAGAAAAAGAATCCGGAGAAAATGATCATATATATATACCCAAGTCTTTCTTGTCTAGAGCGTGAGAATGGCGGCGGCGCTTCTGCCTCTCCCTGGCCTTGTGGTTCTGGAACCAGTAGAACACGTTCTTGCCTTCGATCTTGCCGAACCTCGTGAGGTGCGCGGTGATGTGCTGGATCTGCTCCGCCGACGGCGTCCTCGTCCCTCTCCGGTACAGCTCCTCCAGCGCCCTCACCTGCTCCGCCGTCGGATTCCACCTCGTGCTCGCCACCACCTGCTCCCTCCTCTTCTTCTGCTCCCCCACTGTCCCCAATACTCCCCCGACCACCAGCAAACAAAGAGAGAGCGTGAGTCAATCATATATGTACGCTGCAAATTAAGAAAGTAAGGGGTGGAAGGAAGGAAGCAAGCATACAGAGATGGTGTGAAAAGAACTCGTTCCCCTCATGATTGTTTGGCGCCACCGGCCTCATTTTCCTTCCACTGAATGAGTTTTCATCATTATCATCCTCACCTCCCACCGTCCACATCTTCTTCTTCTGGGTCACTCTTGGTGCATGATGGTGGAAAGGGCTTGCCATATATAAAGCAGAATGAACCTACGTATGTATCAGCTTATAATAGTAGACATTAAATTAAGGGAATGTATGTATATATATTTATGTATAATAAAAATAATAAAGGGCGTGTTTTGTGTATATAGAAAAGTGGGAGTGCTTTAAATGGATTTCTTTCTCTCTGTCTCCATCTTCCCTTGTCACTTGGTAATGGGAATTGAAACGATATAATGCCAAATGGTGGTGTTCTAGCTAGTTGTGGAAAAAGAAAAAAAAAAAAGTGAGTGTGAACCGTGTAGTAGCTAGCGTAGAGGTAGGTTTGGTTTTGTGGTGGGTTAACTCCTGGCTAGCTACTTCAAATGAAAAAGTAGACAAAGTTCATATGTGGTATATAGGGTGATGACTAGTAAAGCAAAGAGAAAAGAGACCCATTGTTGAAAAATGACTTGTTGTTTTGAGAGCTGAAACTTTCAAGTATTTGGGTGTCTCAGACATTCAGAGATGGGGATTGATCACTCTCCGTTGAAAGCATGTGGGAAGAGAGAGAGAGAGAGAGAGAGAGAGAGAGAGAGATTGGGGGTGTTGGTTCAACATGGGACAAAGTGAGGAGGGACATGAGGTTGACTAGGCTGCTTAGAGAGAGAAAAGCTACCTCAACTCAAATCGTGCATAAAGAGTTGTATTATTTTTATTTATTTTGATGAGTTAATAATAAATAAATATATACTTATTTAATATTATATGAGATTTTAATAAATTTTATATAAAAAAATATTTTGTGCAAAAATAAGTGTAAGTAACAATTTTGTAAAAAAGTTACTATTTCCATTAAAATTAGTGGGAGTTGACGTGGTGTTGATAGGGTGCAATACAATACAAGTATGTTTATTTAAAGTTATAGAGTTTTCAAAAAAGTAATTTTAATGACAATAATAACAGTCTTTTGCCTTTTAAAACAAGGTTCATCGTAGAACCATGTCATCAAAGAGAGTGAAATTCTTGTACCGTATATTAAATATATATATATTTCTTATTACATTTAAACATATATTACAATTACAAGTGTTGAATCTTTAAAAAAAATAAAAGAGTCTTAATACACGTACATAAAAAAATATACATCATACATACATCGTATACTTATATACACAAAGTTTGTGTTTTAATGTCCGTAATGTTTGTGCACTTAAGTATAATTGAGAATATCATCTATAAGTTTATAATGTTTGTGCACTCATTAAAATAAAGTTTGTGCATTATTAATGGTGTATGTATGGGTGTACATGTAGCATTTTTGAAAATAAAATGGTAAATGTATACCAAAAATATATTTAACATCGGTCTCCATCGTCTCAAACATCAATTTTGCGTAAAAGAAAGACAAACCAACAAGACCACACCATTCCATGAGCACAAGTGTGAGAAATGAGAGAGGGGGGAAAAAAAGAAAAGGAAAAAAGCAAAGGGAGGGGGAGGCGTGGAATTCTGGGAGATTTTGGCATGGGGAGTAGGGAATGAAAAACGACGTGACGATCATGAGGGGGTCATGATGAGATGAGATGAGGCTCAAGGCTCATCACACATTTATTGTTCTCTCTCTCTCTCTCTCTCTCTCTCCTCCTCTCTGTCTCGTGCCTTTCACACTAATTCTCAATCCAAACTGCCCCTCTCTCCCTCTCTCGCTGCAACTCTCTTACCCTTTTCTTTGTCTAACATGCTGTCCATGCACACCCCTCTCCTCTCTCTCTCTCTCTCTCCTGCACATCCTGTACGGATCTATCCCTATCTATAATTCTCTAGTCTTCAAATTTTCACCTTCACAAATTTCTACCCCCTTCATCATATCATGTACATACATTATCATTTTCTGTTGTATATTTTCCTTTTGTTATTCACATGATGTTATAATATAATACTATTTTTTTTTTTAATGTGAGTTTGATCCTTTTGGCTTTATTCATTTACTTTGGATACGAGACCCGTAACATTTCTCTTAATTGGTTATCAAAAGTAAATATTGTATAAGGTTATAAACACACAAAACATTTAGTGGCAATGGATGAGGGAGTAAAACGTGATATTTGTCATTGAAATTGTCAATTTTTATCAATTTCATTCCTAAATTTTTAAAATAATCAAATTTGTTATTAAAGTTATCAAATGTTCATTAAATTCGTCATTAGATTAAGTCTCTATATGACTAATTATTTGATAGTCGTTAAACAACTTTTAAACAATTTTGATGATTTTAAAAATTTAGAGATAAAATTGATAGAAATTATCAACTTTAGAGACAAAAATAATATCTTGTTTAGAGTGAGACTACAAGCTTTTCATGTACAAATAATAAAATAAATAAATAACATTCCTATAGGCTTGATCCATATCAAGGTTTATGATTTAGGTTTCTTGCTCGGAATCTTATTTCCATGGTCCAGGCCTATTTATTTTGGATTAAATTGATATTCAGGAGTTGAATTGGTTTGAATCTCAGTCTGTGTGTGGCAGTGTGGGGGCTTGCTTTGCATCTCACTCTCTCTGCCACCTCTGAGATTGCCTCTCAGATAATAGCCCCTTGGGTCATTATGGTTGGAATGACTCAATTCTCCAGCTAGTTAGGGTTAAGTTGAGTAATGTTTGTGCTTTTTAATTTATCTTTTTATTTTTTTTAACTATTAAATAAGAAAAAAAAGGTAAATGCATTCAATTTTTAAAATTTTAAAAACCATTTAATTTTTATCTCATTAATAGTTCAGAGAAAGTTTAGAAGTTTCAAGCATTACTCATTAATTACTCACTTCAATTTTGCCACTGCCAATATATATACTAGCTTTTGAAATTCTATGTATAATTATTGATTAATTATTTCTATCTCATTTTGTTGGGAGGAGGGCCTACCCCCTTCCTTCCCTGCAAAATCCTGAACCTCACTGCTATTTGCTTGTCTGTTACTTATTTATGAGAGCTAGCCTGTACCATATATGCAAGCCATACAGATTGCATTTTTTTTTAAGGAAGATTATTTTTTTTTTACTATTCTTTTATTAATAACTAAATTCAAACAAAGTGATACACTAGTAGTTACAAAATATTTTTTCATTCTTATAAATAAAGATCAAACTCACGTCACATTGTTAAGAGATAAAGCAAGTTAAGCCATATACGCCTTGTGATTTACCAAAATACATATTTATACCATCTAATGTGAGTATTGTAACGTGAGATTTTCCCCTCCCACTACTGCAGTGCCAATAAAAGCCCTAATTAATCACTTGTCATTTCTGACAGGGGAAAACCAGAAACAGGATTTGTCCCCGTGAAATGTATGGAACAATTTTTTTATTTTTTATTTTTGGATGCCATTTGACAATATTTTTTTTCAATTGTTTGCACAAAATAGTTGCTTCACAAATAAGTGGGTGTAAGATTAATTATTTATTAATATTTGAATATGTGTGAACACTTAATTGTAATTCAAACATATACATGTTGCATCAAGATTTGGTAACGCTATAATATATATGTGTCCTGAATTTAGCAAAGTTTCTCGAAAAACAATTAGAAATGATTGTGTTCTGATATATGAAGCAGAAAAAGAAACTTGAAGGCCATTTTGAAAAATGTGAGCAAGATCAGCTTGACGACGGATATGTGGAGATCACCCCACCAAGTAGTTGAATACATGGTTCTAACTGGCCATTTTGTTGATGCGGGGTTGACTCTCCAGAAGAGGATTTTGAGTTTTGTGAAGGTGCCTGCTCCTAAATGTGGCATTGATGTAGCAGATGCTATTTTCAAATGTCTCAAAGATTGGGGGATTGAACGCAAGGTATTTTCTGTCTCTGTTGATAATGCTGCTTGTAACATCCCACTTTTTCTTTAGTAAATATTTCGCGTAATTAAATAAATATACGACTGATTTATTAGGACTAAGAATTTTAAATCACAAGCTATATTTTTTATAATGACGATTAAGGTAATGATTTCGCAATCTCACGAAATTGCGTTAGATTCAGATCAATTATCCTTTGTCGCCGGTTAATTACGTATTAAAGGTATCCGTAAAACACACTTTTACGAAAGAAAATTTATGGGTATCTTGGATTAATTTAAATTCCTTATTAGAAAAGTTAGTATAATGTGTTTCTATGTTTAGAAAATCTTTAGGATATCCGTTAAATCACCGCGCACGTATGACAATCCACGTACACAAAGAGTTAACGACCGAACATGATCAAACACACACTGAATAAGATCAACACACACACACACACAGCTCCTAATGCTGAAATTTCAGCCCTCATAAGTCAAAGACACATCCCTTGATTCATGCTACAACACTTACCCATCACACCAAATCCCTTACAAAGCCATGCTTCCACCCATACCTCCATCATGTCACCTTTTGAGAATTTAATTAAATTTCCCCAATCCAAAACAGTGTTCCACCTTCAGTCCTTGGAGAAAAAAATTCATCTCCAAAACACTCCTTAAAGACACACTAAGACAAGCCTTAAGAACACTTCTTTTGCCTTCTTAAAATGTGAGCTTCCTTGCCTTATTTTCTTGCTCCAAAAACCGAGCTTCATCTCCCAAAAATCTCGTCATCTTTAGTTCATCCTATTCCATTCACAACCAAGAGAAAACACCAGCTCATACTCTCCTAAGACTCAATCTTATCGTCCTTACAAAACACTAAGAACAACATCACCATCCTCACAAAAACCCTCTCCAAAACCAAACCCATCATCATCTTTTCCTCTCAAGTTTTCTCTTGGGAAAAAGGTGATCACAATCTTTGGACATCAAGGCTTCTAGGGGCTTTCACTCCAACTCTTACTCACCACCTCAAGAATCTCTCTACAACTGGGTAAACCTTGGCAAAACCCCACTCTAGTGGTTTATGTGTGATATTTTGTTTGTATATATAGTGTTATGTGTGAGATGTTTCTTGTATACATATTGTCATTGTGTACTTCAAAAGTTAATGGTGTTCCTTGTGCATTGTTGGGATATAAGTGTACCTAAGTGGGAATAAGATTTTAATATGAAAATAATGATTTTTGAGGGTGATCCCAAGAGGAGTGAAGGTTAAGTTTTGAATGGACCCAAGAAAATGTTTGAGAAAGAGGTTAGAAAATGAGTGAAATAAGGAAAAAAGTAAGGTTGTTCAAATATTTTCACGTCAAGCAACAGAGCGACCTGAGGGTTTCCATTGACCGCTGAGCGACCATGAAGAAGGCGTTGAGCGACCTGTGTAACATCCCGCTTTTTTCCGAAGAAGAATTTCGCGTAATTAAATAAATTACGAGACAATTATTTAGACTGAAAAATCTAATTATAAAAGAAATTTTCAAAACAAAAAAAATACTAGTCAAACTAATGGTTTCACGATCTCGTGGAATTTTGTGAGATCCGAACCGAATTTCGGTCATCGCCAAGTATTTAAGTACGTATCTAAGGTACCAGTAAACTGCATTTTATTAAAGAAAAATTACGAGTACCCAAGATCAATTTAAATTTCCCATTTTAAGTGTTTAATGATGCTTATATCTATCAAATTCTACTCCAATTTCTTTGCCCATAAAAATTGGCCAAAGCAAGTAGCCATAACCGTGTATATATAGGGCCCTTCAGTTTCCTTGGCTTTGTTTTCTTTGTCCCTTATTCCTCGAAGCCTTGTCACCAGCTTTAATTCATTTTTGATTTCCATTCATTTCCTTAAAAAAAAAAGAAGAAGCAAATATTAGTAGTAATAACAATAGTTTAAATAAAAATAGAGATAATAGTAATACGAATAGCAATAACAATACTAATAGCAACACGAACAGATAACTAGGATAGTTAAATAAATAAATAAATTATATTAGGTGATAAAATAAATTTTAGGACAACACATTAAATATCTTTTTCCAATTCGGGGTCATTTCCAAAATTTCAAAGCACCCAGATAATAATTTGGATTTTTCTCGCGTAGTCCCGCGAGCCCCAAAGTTAATTATCTTTCCTCATCAAAATTTAAATCTCGTATTAAGGGTATCATTGAGGCACACCTTTATAAAAGTTGACTCAAGAGTATCCTTAATTGATTTAATTTCCTCATTAGAAAAATTATTAGATGATGTCCTTGCGCTGGTTAAATTTTATAGGATCCCCGTTCAATCACCACGCATGTATGACGACACACCTCGCCACACATGCATGAAAAATTTATGAGATAATTATACCTCATTTTCAGCTGAAAATTCAGCACAAATATACACACCTACACGGCCAAATTATGTGGCAAACAAGCAGCCCATGATAAACTCTAAAGACAAACACATGCCTAAGATTAAGCAATTAGAAGTCATGCACAATAACACCTAATATATAGCCAAAGTAATCAGCCTTTGTTCATTTCAAAATTCATTTCAATTCCTATATATATAAACCAAGGCAAACCGTAGCAATGCTTGGATATGCAACTCGGTTTCAATTCATTTCTTTCCTTGCAAATTCTCTTTGTTTTCCTTGTTTTCTTTCAGCCACTGAAAATACAACTCCTTCAGCTTAATTTCATTTTCTTTCCTTGAGAAATTCAAAGCAAAGCAAACCGTGTAAGCATTTCTTGTGTTCTTCCAAGCTTCATCAAATTCTCCATCATCTTCTTTGCCGAAAACCGTGGCCTCTTGGTCATCATCCTCTCTTGATTTTCTCAAGTTTTCTTGAGAGAAAACTATGGCAAGACCTTGCCAAGAATCCATCATCAACAAGCCAAAACTAGGAACAAGCAAAGCTAGGCCATAGGAAGAGCAAGGCCAAGCAAATTCGGTGCCAAAAGCATCACCAAGAATCGCCACCACCATCATCCTTGGAGGACCTTGCATGCAAGCCTTTGTGCCTCATCAAGTCATCCAAGGAGCCTCCTTTGTATAGCCAAGAATCTTGTTCAAGTTTGCTTGAGTGTGGGTAAATCTAGCTTAGACCATCTTTTGATGGTTCTATGCTTCAATTATATGCTTATGTGATATTTGTTGTAAAATGATGCTTGCATGTGTTATGTGGTGTTTAAATGTCGGAATAATGTTATGTGGTTGCTGGAAAATTTGTTATGGAGGTCCAAGGTTGGTACATGGGTTTGATTTTGAAAGAATGTGACATAAAGGAAAAACGACGTTTTGGGCACATAAGGGCAAAATTGTCATTTCTATAATTTTGGATTTTAAGACTAAAAATCTGGGTTTGTTTTCATGAAAAATGAGTTTGTAACTATTAAAAACCTTAGGGTGAAGTCTTGAGTCCATCGGGTTTTCAAGAAATAAAATTTCAAAGAAAATCGGAGTTTAAGAGTAAAAATAACATTTTGGACAAACAAGGGCAAAACTGTAATTTTAGATTTTGAGACTCAAAATCTGGGTTTGTTTTCATGAAAAATGAGTTTATAACTATTAAAAATCTTAGGGTGAGGTTTTGAGTCCATTGGGTTTTCAAGAAATAAAATTCTAAAGAAAATCGGAGTTTATGGGTAAAAAATTACGTTTTGGACAAATAACGGCAAAATGGTAATTTTGGGTATTGGGACTAAAAATCTGAGTTCTTGGACCCATCGGATTCTCGAAATGAACTTAGAACCATCAAAAATCGTGGGGTGAGGTCTTGGACCCATCGGGTTCTCGATGAACAAAATTCTAAAGAAAAGGAGTAAGAATGTACGAATATCCCGATAATGCACTGCCTCACTTTGATTTATGTATGATGATCTGAATGAATGTGTATTATATACTATATTAATGTTATTATGCATCATAAGGACACGGTCGTCATTAGGACCTTAGGACGACCCTAGAAAACTAGAAATTATCACTTAATCTTAAACCAAGACCATAATTGAACCTTAGGGAAAATGAGATATCTTAAGAAGGTTCCGGCCAAAAATGGGCATGAAAAATCTGGAAGATAAGTACGTAGATAAGTAATAGAAATCTCTCTCTTAGCACGTCCAAAGGACAAGCCCCTCACCAATCCCGCCAGGTGGATTGGTTTACGATGAACACAAGCCTATGCCTGGACGTATGACTACTGCATAGACAAAGAAAATACACAGACTTGTAAAGAAGGTCATAAGACATGACTAATACAAAGTAAAGACAGAAAAGAAAAGAAAGCTAAATGAAGAAACGAGTATGTCCCCAAGTGTGGACAAAACGAGTCCACTCCCGGTTGTGTCGACAGGGCACTCCCCTCATCATCACACGAGTCGATGGTTATTCCGATCCTCCAGATTTTTATGCATTCGTGCATCAGTGATTCGCTACCACTGGGGTATGAGCTCTGCCCCTAGTAACAAGGATACGGAAAAAGGAGTAGGTTGTATTCTGATGGGGCGACAGTCCCTCGGTTTACAAGGGAGAAAGATGACAATCCAAGTAACAAGAAGGACGTCGCCTAAGGCGCGTAAGAGAATCCCTAAGACCTCATGCATAACTTGTGATGTGTAATTGTATATATGTAATGTATGTATGGCGAGAAATTATTATACGATCGCCCTATAAATTAAGTAAACGCTTAGAGTATTCTAAGTCTTTTCTAAGTCTTATGATGACTAAGTAATAGTAAGCCGATAGTGCACACTTAACGACTAGGACAAAGATTAGTATATCCCCCATCACCTCGTAAATAGGGTTGCTCAGGATTAGCAAAAATAAAATAAAGTAGGGAATTTAGTATGCATGACACTTAGAGAACTCTTGAGCGGCTTGGATCACAAGTGAGTAAATACAAAATAGATATTGGCCTAGAATTCCCACTGAGGACGCGACGTTCCCATTCCCCACTCACTTATGATTCCAGGCGAGCACAACAAGTACGCCAGAGCGAAGGAGGCAATAGGGGACAACTGAAGAGCCTTGGATACAAGAGACTCTAGGGAGGCAGCATGATTGCATTTCAGAACTACACGTCGCGACGTGTAGGCATTTTGTATTAGCTAAATGGATTTGTTTTGCCCTCAGCTTTTGATTGTAGTAATTGTAAAATTTAATTATAAGCATATGTGCAAGTATTTCTGGACCAATATGTATGAATTATATTTATGAGTATGTTGTGAGTAATTATTTGGTATGCCATTAAACGCCTAAGTCTTGTAGACTCTAGCGCTCGTTTATATATGTATATATTGTCTTCATTCACAAGCACGACTCATATTTTATGTTTTAATAAAGAAATGAAAAGTTTTAAATTGTTCCATATTTTGAGTAAATAGATATTTTCTAAAGTTAATATAGGACTATAAGTATTCCAACCAAGCAGATAACAACCTAGTGAAGCATGGTTTACGACTTAAGCGTAAACTAGCTAGCTAGGGTGTTTCAACCTGGGAAACCCTATTCCGTTGAGCGACCATAGACAGGCAGCTGAGCTACCTAAGAAGTCCTTGAGGTCCTACATATCTCAACGAGTACTATTTCACCTTAGTTTATGCATGACGATAATATGTAATAACTATATTTATGTGCAAAATATTATTATTATCTATAATGAGGAAATGGGTTGCCATTAGAGTTTTAGGGCAACCTTAGATAACTAGACAGACATTCACGTCACTAAAGAAGATAATAACTGAACATAGGGAATAAATAAAGATCTTAAGAAAATTCCAGTCTTAATGGGCTCGGAATACCTTGAAGATATATATATATATATATATATATATATATAGTTATATAATAGGAAATCCCCTCTCTTGGCACGTCAACAGACAAGCCCTTTGCCATCCTGCATGATGGATTGGTTAATAACGCGAAAGTAGGATTACAACCTGTGTTAATATCTAAGTCAAATTTCAAAAGATGAGTATAAGCCCCAAAGAGCAAGTTAAAGTTGCCAAAGATGCAAGGAGTCAAGTTAAGAAAGTCGTAAAATATCATAAAGTACGAGTCTACCCCTGGTAACGTCGAAAGGGCGACCCCTCACCATCCCTCAAGTTGGATGGTCATTCCTTATCAATATTATTATGCTAAATGCATTTGTGGTTCGCTACAACATGGGTATGAGCTCTGCCTGGACGTTAAAGATACTAAAACTGAGTAGGTTGTACACCGAACGGGGACGACGGTCCCACAATGTACAAAAGGGAATGGTGGACATAAAATAACGAGAAAGATGTTTTCCCAATAGGAGAACTTGACAGGGCGCGTAAGAGAACCCCCTATCCCTTCATGCATGATATATGTGATGTATGTATATGATTATGTATGTATACGCTATAAGACAATGTCAAATGATTCACAAGACTGCCTATATAAAGATTTTAAAATACGAGAGTATGTGATCTGATGTCACGTTGTTCAAGTGAATAGGATTAGCAAGCACAATATCTTTTACTTCGTAGGTAATACAAAGATTAGAGATCTCCTGATCACCTAGTAAAGTAGATAAAACTGCTCAAGAATAACATGGATAATAATAATAATAAATAGGGATTTTAGTATACTTGGACACCTAGAGATCTCCTGAGTGGCCTGAATCATAATTGAATCGTTAACAGATAGTTATGACCTAGGATTCCCACTGAGGACGCGACATTCTCATCCCCCACTCACTTATGATTCCAAGAAGGCATGATGAGTACACTTGGGAGCCACAGGACACGGATCCTGCATTCGTATACATGGACTAACCCCACTACAAGGAGCCTCATGATGACTGTTTCGTTCGAGACCTTTGACGTCCGTAGTACTCTGCCATCAGCATCTGTCCGTTCTCCAGACTCTTGGCTTCACCATGCACCCTCCACGACAGATGTACTCTAGGGCACACCGGTATGGATGAATCTTGGCTTTCCTATTGTTGCGAGGCCCGTGTTAGTTAGGGCCCCCGTATCTGCCGAATTGCCAGGAAGAGGGTTATCCCTATGACGGGATGTAGGCTGGCCACGCGGACACGAGACGAAGAGGAAGAAGCATCACAGAAGGCTTGAAGGGGCTTGGCATCAAGGTATACTAGGAAAGCAGAAAGACAACAACATATATATCTACGCATCATGACTTTCAGGAATTTTGCATTCTGTAACAGGTAGATGGATTAGATATGCCATTAACTCTTGGGTGCAATAAGTGTATATGTATATGTATAATCAAACGTGTAACAGTTTCTGGACCTACGTGAATGAATGTATAGTATGCTTTCTATGAATTTGTTGTGATTACTTATTCGATATGTCGTTAAACGCCTAAGTCTCTTAGACTCTATCGCTCGCGTATATATGTATGTCTTCTTGAACGCACATGACTCATATTTTATGTTTTAATAAGGGAAGGAAAAAGTTTTAAATCGGTCCGTATTTTCAGTTAAAGAATATTTTCAAAGATAATATATGACTAAAAGTATTCCAACCAAAGCAATTAACAACCCTGTGAGCATTGTTTACAACTTAAGCGTAAGCAGCTAGCAGGGGGTTACACTGCTTACAATGGCTCATGCTTGAAGACTCTTAAAGAGAGCTTATCACTCAACAATAAGTTAGTCCTTGATGGAAAATTGTTTCATGTTAGATGTTGCGCACATATTTTGAATTTGTTGGTCCAGGTCAGACTTAAAGAAATCAAGGACATCATTTATAATGTTCGGGGGAGTGTCAAATTCATCAATCAAAATGATGTAAGTTTGAAGTCATTTAATGACATTATTGAGCAAAAAGCATTTGAAAGAAAGGAAACTTGTCATTGATTATCCAGCAAGATGGAATTCCACTTACAAGATGTTGTCTCTTGCCTTAAACTTTAAGACTGTCTTTTCAGCTTATAAGGAGAGGGAACCTCACTATGGTTATGAACTTTCTGAAGAGGATTGGCATAAAGTTGATAAGATTTGTCAACTTTTAATAGCGTTCGATGATGCCACTCAGGTCATCTCTAGCAGTGACTATCCAACTGCGAATCTCTATCTTTCTGAAGTTTCGAAGGTGAAAAAAGCAATTAATAAAGCGGCAAAGGATGACAACGACTTCATTAAAGTCATGGCAACCTCAATGAAAAAGAAGTTTGATAAATATTGGGGGGAATGCAATCTTCTAATGACCATTGCAAGTATCTTGGATCCCAGGTTCAAATTTCTTGTTAACTTTTGTTTTCGCCTCATATATAAACCTGAACAAGTGGAAAGCAAACAACTTGAAATATAAGATATCATCAAAGATGACGACTGACATTCTAGTTATTCCAGTCTCAACAGTTGCATCAAAGTCCACATTTAGAGCGCAAGGAAGAATAATTGATGAATATCATGCTAATTTGAGCAAAGAATCTATTCAAGCACTCATTTGTGGTGGCAATTGGCTCCGCAACAAGTACAATATAAAGAAAAAGCAAAATGTATATCTTATTATTTATTTTTATTTTTTTTAAATTATGTCATGAATAACGATATGAATAATGTTATTTTTAAAGCACTCGATAATGAACAAGGAGGAGAAATCATATCAAAGATTTGATACTAGAAGGCCAATTCGTTTCATGCCATACTAGAATTATGTTCCCAATTATGTTTCAGTGACATTAATTCTATTCCCAATTATGTATTTTGTGTTGAGAATAATTATTGTTCAGCTGGTATTTGAATATTATTGGTCTTGTATGTTTTGGACTTAAATTTTGGAAGATTGTTGATTATTGTTAGTGAATGTTGTGTTATTGATTGTGTAACAGGTCAGACAATAGATTTTTTATAAATATATATACATATACACACAGGCAGGTCTGTCAGGCTTCAGGCCAGGTCTAGCCTCCCAAACAACCCAGACCAAGCTAAAAAAAACCTTTGATAATTAGCAGGCCAGACTCAAGCCAAAAACTAATGAAACAGGCACGACCTGTTAAAGGTTTGACCTAACTTATTCTCATCCCTACTTGGGATGTTCGGAACTTGAAGCAAAATAAAGTTGCAATATTCACACCATTCAATACATTTGAGTAAATAGAATAATACTAAGTAGGACACCATTAAACCTGTTTATTATAGAACACATTCATATGCAATCAAATGCGTAACTGTTTGCTATCATAAAAAAGTAACGTGCAACACTTTTACCAGAAAATAAATTGAAAAGAAAATGCATGTATAAAACAGTTATTACATCATAAAAACTGACCCCACAATGCAAATGATGGCTTTTTTCATCAATTTCATTGTCTCCATAAATGTTGCCCATACTCACTGGTTGCTTCTTCTTTAGGCCGTTTAGTATTGCACTTCATGCAATCCCAATTTCTTGCAAAATTGAAGAAATCACATCTACAACAAGTAACATGTAGCACACTTTTAGCACACGAGGAAATTCGGGTGGGGAAAGAAAACTATGAGCAATTACTATTTTCTTTAGGTTATAACATTTTGAATTTTGTCATTAGTTTGGTTCTCAAACAATTATTCACATAAATTTAGTCCTACTACTTTGAATTGGCGTTAATGTAGTCCAATACCAATTATTTTGACATTGAATCTTTTGTTAAGTCATCAATATGTGACTAGAATCTGATGCCAGAATCCAAATTTTTAAAGGCTAAAATTGATGTTAGAAAAAAAAATTAGGATCAAGTGATGTAACTTGAAAACATTAGGACTAAGAGATGCCGGAGAAACTTAACTCATTAACTTACTCATCAACTTACCCACTTCTATAAAAGACACCTGACATTTAAGGAACAAAATAGGAAGAATAATGTGTCATTCATAGAAATGGATAGATTAATAAGTAGGTTAATGAGTTAGGTGTCCTAATCATTTTCCTAGGACTAAAAAAGATATATTTACTCAAAAAAATACTCACTTTGGACAATTCCAATCCCCGGGCCCATAATACTTTCTTGGCTTTGGGCTTGGCTCTAGACAACGCAAACACTTTACTTTACTAGCAAAATTCAAGAAGCCACACCTACATACAATGAAAAATTCACAAACAAATTTAGAAGTCCCTGTTAAGAGTCAATATCCACATAACAACGCATAATCAACACATAAAACTAGAAATTTTAAGGGTGTTGCAAGATGCTGCCAAGGCGGGGAAAAAAAAGGAAAAAAAAAAAAGAAGAACTCACTTGGAGCAACTCCAATCCCCCGGATGTTTCTTTGGCCTTAGCTCAGGACAACGGTGACATTTCACATTACTAGCAAAGTTCATGGATCCGCACCTATACACAGGAAAATTCATTAAACTATTGTTATAAAGCTAGTGTCCTCGTACTGATTCTAGTCATCTAGTGCTATAACTCCAGATTTTACTTGTATTCAAGCTTCTGCTCCTTTTAGCTTTAATTTAAGAATGTTCGTGAACGAGAGCCTCAAAAGGAAAAGCAGAGGTTTCCAAACAACATCATTTAATAAATTAAAAGTTAAAACATAATACATATGGTCATACAGTCATTCACACCCTCAAAAGGCCAAAACTCCATCCCCACATCATAAGACAGCAATCTCAGAATAAATTAGGCTGCAGTAACAGTAGAGGACATACAGAGATTAACAAACATATCAGTTTAAAATCTAGAGAAATATTTGCATGACATGAGATTATGTGTATTACAATCATATGGATGAGATTAATGGAAGATAACTTCTGAAATCTAAGCTTTAAGTTTCCCCTTTATTAGTGAAAAGGAGATTGCACCCTAAAAAGTGTCAAATGCAGCAGTCTGACAGAGTGTAACTACGGAGAACGAATTTATGACATAAAATAGATAGTGAGGACAACGGTATTCACAAAATAAATATTTGAAACATCAGTCTAAAATCCATGGTGAAACATATGAATATTAAGAAAGTTGTGTTTAACATAAAAGATTTCAAAATTTTCAAAGAACAAAAGAAAGATATTGTAATAGAAACTGGCATGAAAAATTAGGGCACGCAAGTTCCAGGCATCCCTGTTAAATTGTACATGACATGGTTTTAGACATTAAATGACTGGATTAGCTTCAACATTGACCCAACCAAGATAGAAATCTTCTTTAATCCCTCTACCTTTTTCCCTTATAACTTCAGAAACTAAAAATTTAATGATAAACAGATGAAGCATGAAAAATTCAAAGAAGAATTTAAAGGAAAAAGAAGAATGGCACCAAATAGAGGTAGGTTAGCAAAATGGTTAAGTTAGCAGTGACTGGAAGTTATCAATGTGCAAAAGTAAAATTTTTGACATCGAAATGATTCATTTACTTTTTATAAAAAATATAAAATAAATAAATAATAATAATAATAATAATAAGTTCATTTGCTATTCGTCTCATAGGAGCCATAAGCTATAAATATGTCAACGGGAATTAAACAGCAAGTAAAAATAGGAGACTTACTGTGGACAATTCCAATCTCCTTTTTTCATTTCAACTTTAGTACTGACCCTCTTGGGCCCCTCTCCTTTGCATTTTAAACACTGCTTGTTTTTAGCAAAATTCAAAAATTTGCATCTGTAGCAAAACCAAAGAATATGTCAGCAGAACACAAGTATTTGATGCCAGCATGAATACAACTAGAGAAGAAAAAAGGGAACTTTTTTTAATCTGAGTTATTTGTCTTTAAGATACTTAGTTTGACATGCATAAATGCACATTGACAACAAAAAATGTTACGACAAGTTCATACAAGATGGTAAGGGTGTTCATAACCCGGACCGGCCCGAAGCATTTGGGCCAAATTGGGCCCAATTTTTAAAAAAACTCGAAAAAAAACCCGATTTTAATTCATACCGGGTTCAAGTTTAGCCTCGGGTCACCCGGCCCGGCCCAGCGTTTAGAAATTTATATCTATTGTAGTTAAACTATGTCTATTTCGGTGTTTAGAAATCTATTGTAGTGCACTTATTATTTTTTTGTTGTTTATGTTCCACTAAAATTATGGAAGTTTGAATGGGAATGCTAATGTTATAAATTTTATTTCCTTTTGTTGTAGTGTTTGAAATTAATGAGTGTCTAGTTAGGAAATATAATGTTTAGTTTGCAATTTTTTTAACTTTATTTTTTAATGGATGTTATTTTTTATTTTGAAGTTTGATATAGTTTTGGCCCGTTTTTGGCCCGGTCCAAACCCGGGTTTTAACTCGGCCCGAAGATGATTAGGTCTATCAGGTTTAGGGTCGGGTCCGGGTCCTCTTGACCCGATCTAAATATAGAGCCTGGTTCGGGTAAAGGCTAACCCGGCCCATGAACACCCATACAAGATGGCAGTTCAAATACAATCCTTTAGCTATGAACCGAAATTAAACTTTTAAAAAGAAGCTTAAAAACACAAACACACAGAAGAATGACTGTCCCTTAGGAGAAAAGTTAGTTAGCCACTAGAGGACTTACTCCGGACAAACCCAATCTCCTTGCTTCATTTGAGTGGTGGGCAGACCAACATCCTTTGGCCTATCTTCCTTACACTCTAAGCATTTCATATTCCTAGAAAAGTTCATAAAATTGCATCTGCAGAAAATTTGGAAGGAAAAAGAAAATGAGAGAACCAACTTCTAGAGATGAATTATTCAATGACCAAGATCTAATTTAAGTTATCAAAAGTCATGGAACTCCAAACTTTTCACAAGAATAACTTTGGAAGGTTAAATCATCAAAGTTTATGATAAATAAGCAGTGTATTATTGACAAAGGGATAGGGAAAAAAAGCCCGCATGCCAAAATTACTTCTCGTTATATTATCTCTAAAAGATATCTCATAGAAAATAAATATTATTAAACAGGAAAAGAAAGTAATAATTCTGGAAATAGGTTTTCAAAGAGTTTTATATCTACATAGCTAGTTACCATTCACTTAGAAATATTTGTAGGGAATTGAAAGATGATAGATTGCATGCATATTAAAGCATTACGAATGCCTTTCATATTTCATGTGAAAATGGAGAAAATCTACAAAAGCTAAAAGTAACAAAAGCTAAAAGTATGTCTGCATGAGCTAATATAACTCACTTTGGGCACATCCAGTCACCTTTCTTCATTTCAACATCATTAGACATTTTATAGGTCACAGAAGTTAGAGATTGGCCTTTTGTCACAGCATGTTGTGTACTAGTAGTAGCCTTTGATCGAGCAGGAACAGAAACAGGAGCAGGCGCAGGGGATGACTCACTCAACTCAATCAGCTGGGTGAGAAGATTTCTCACAGATGATTCGATAACTTCTCTGCCCGAGGGTCTCCCTCCTCCAGAAAGAACAAGCGGATCTAGTGCATAGAACAAAAGTATTCTAACTACATCCACAGTTCGAGCATTGGCTTCGTATTCCTTCAGAATCACATAAGCTCTATCACAGGACTCTCGCAGATTGCAAGCACTACAAGCCTGGATAGAAGCAAACTTGCACTGTCATACTATATGGAAATAAAATGGCTTCTCAAACTTAGCAAAGAAAAAGAAGTAAGTAAATCTCATAGATTTATAATAACATTAGACATCTTGGATTCTGAAACCAAAAAACTTTGAAAAATGAGTGCTTATGAAAAAAATGAACTGACATACATCCCCTTCGTCTAATCGCAGGTAGGCTCTCAACCTTTTAGCTGAATTAACCGCCTTTCGGAGAAGATTAGGACATCCTCCCTCAACAACTGCTTGAACATCCTCTGGCGACAGCAACCTACACACATAAGAGGGAACAAAAGTCAATGCTAATTCTAACCACGTGCTATTGTCTAGCATGAAATCTTCAGTCCTAGTGCGTGTTTGGATTATCTTATTTTGATTGTAAAACAAAATCCTAAAAATGGCTTTTGAATAAGGCTTAAAAAACCTTTTCCCAAACATGCCTTCAAACCCTTCTCGTTATGAATTCCTTGTCGCATAACTAACTTCAGAAAACAAATAACAAAAAATATCCAACAAACCAGCTAGCCAAAATTCTTAATGAACACGACCCAGTTATGAATTAGCGTTAGCGTTTGCCACAGCCAACTCAATTTAAAAATCAAGTCTTTCTCGCATTCCAAATCATTCAATCAGGCAATAATAGTTTGTTTTTTTTTTCTCCCTAAAATTGAAGAGGAAAAAAAAAAGCAAAAAAGAAAAAACAAAGAAGAGAGAGAGAAAAGAAGAGAACTTTAAAAGATCGTAGCGATCACGACCGAAGCTGAGACAAGCATCCTTCAAGAGGTTCATGTTAACGTAAACGGCGTCGTCTCCATCATTGGTTAGATAGCCCTTGGTGTCCAAGCGGTCGACGAAGGAGACCCATTCGGGCCACGGGTGGTGTTGGTGTTGGGGGCGGTGGTCCTGGTCGACGGCGGATACTGCGGCGGCGGAGCAGAGGTGGCGGTGGTGGAAGAGCGGCGGGGGCGGGGGTTTGAGATGGAAAAGGGTAGGTTTGGAGAAGAGAAGAAAGGAGGGAGAGTTTGAAGAGGAGAGGGTTCGAGGGTTGCGCAACAGCGCCGTTCCGATTCCGTAGAGTGCGAGCTTCGAAGCGGACATTTTCTCCTCCTCCTCCTCCTCTTAAAAGTGCTAGTGTAGTACCGTAGCTGCAGCTGAGGTTTATCCCCCAAGTTGGGGAGGGTTTTTGGCTATAACAAAGCGACCAAATTTCACTATTTGAGATTGAAAATATTAGTTGTAGCATTTCTTCACTTTTTAATTAAAAATACAAAATATAAAATTAAATAACTTACATAAAAAAATAATAATATTTGGCACGTGAACCGCTTAACGACCACTCTTTATGAACCGGGAGGCTAAAACCCTCAAACCGACCTAAAAACCCTTTGTAAAACGATCACACCCACTCACCCAGTGACTGATAGATCTCATCATCTCTGGATCTGAGAATCTCGCTATTATGAGGAGGGTCTCCCCCGTTCTCCTCAGAACCCTCGCCGCCGCCCGCGCCGGAGGCCCCGCCGATTCCGCCCTCCAAGACCGTTTTCTCCAGGCCGCTCTCTACGGCAGCAGCGCCGGCGCCGCACGCAACCACCGGCGCTGGTTCTCCTCCCTCCTCGGCCCGGTCACCGGGGCTTCTCTTGGCGTTGCCGGGGGCCTGGCCACGGCGGTGGCCGCCACCTCTGCTTATCAGGAAGTCCTCGCCAAGGAGCCGCCGCCGTCACAGAATCTCCCGAACGACGTCGTTCTCTACCAGTACGAGGCTTGCCCTTTCTGCAATAAAGTTAAAGGTAGTTGCTCTTTTTTTCCCGCCTCTTTTGTGTTTGGATTTTCGGAATTGGAATGGTATTGGTGTTTGTTTAGAGTGGTATTGTTGGGTCCAGATGCTTAGATAGCTACGAATGTTAGACTTCATTGAAATTGCATCTCTCAATCACTTTCCTTTCCCTTTGATTTGATTCGGGATTATAGAAACGAGATTTGTTTGTTGGCAATTAAAATTGAAATTGCCTTGTTGAAATTTAGATTGTTATGAAAAAAAAAATATGAACACTTAAGAAAAAGTTAATCTTACAGAATATTTCTATTGAAAGAAACAATAATACACTCAAAACTTTGGTCAGGAACAATAATACACTCAAAACAATAATATCCTCAGTTGATCAGGAACATGTGCATAAGCAATACAGCCAAAGACTTTCAAGTGGCTGAGATTTGGCTTTTGCTTACTCCAAGCTTCTTGTGGAGTTTTATCACGAACACTTTTGATAGGACATCTATTCAAGATGTAAGCAGCTTAGGCAACTGCTTCAGCCCAAAAACTCTTGGGTAATTTCTTGCAATGCAACATGCTTCTCACCATATCCATGATCGTTCTGTTTTTTCTTTCTGCCACTCCGTTTTGTTGAGGAGTGTATCTGGCAGTCAGCTGAGGCTTAACACCATGTTTTCTCAAGAAATCATCACAAACAATATACTATGTTCCCCTATTAGTTCTTAAGGTTTTTAGAGTATAACCACTCCGCCTTTCAACATACGCCGTAAAACTTTTTGAGCGTATCACAAGCATTAGATTTATTTTTTAGAAAATACACCCGCGTCTTCCTACTAAAGTCATCAATGAAAGTAATAAAATATTTATTACCTCCATTGGATGGAACTTCCACATAACATATATCAGAGTGCACCAGCTCAAGTGGTTTTGTAGCTCTCCAGGCACGTCCTTTAAGAAAAGGATCTCGCTGTTTTTTTCCTACTACACAAGCTTCACATAGTTGATCAGGAGCTTGGATAACAGGCAAGCCAGTAACCCACTTTTTATTTGCAAGGAACTTGATGCTTTCAAATTTGAAATGTCCAAGCCGCATGTGCCAAAGCCAATTTTCATCAACAGCTACAGCTTTGTAACATAAATTAGCATCATATCTGATGTTCATCAGAAATAAACGATTCCTTGACATATTTGTCTTTGCTATTAGCCCCATCTCTGCATCATTTATGGTGCAACCTTTCTTGTTGAATTTTAGATCATAGCCTTTTTCTGCAAGCTGTCCGACACTTAAGAGATTTGAACATATACCGGGTGCATAGAATACATCAGAAATATAATTCAAAGATCCATCCTTTAATCTGATGGCAATCTTTCCTTTTCCCAATACTTCAAGTTTTGAATTGTCACCCAGCTTGACTGAAGTGTGGTAACTTCCATCTAAGTCAGAAATAGTTCCTTATTACCGCTTAGGTGATTACTGCAACCTGTATCTAGCAACCACTGGTTTTCAATTTTACCAGCTTCACCATGGCATGTGATAAGCACCATCTCCATCTCCTCTTCAGTTTCTGCAACCCGAGCATGACTATCTCTAATATTCAATGTTTTAGTACGACATTCTCGACTGTAGTGACCATACTTTTTACAGTTATGGCACTAGATAGGAGATTTGCATTCAGATTGAAAATGTCCGTACTTTTGGCATTTATGACATTGAATATTAGATTTATTTTCAACTGAGCCATTACCTCGTGTGCTTTGACTTGAGTCAAATTTGGAATTCCTCCATCTCCCTTTGAAGTTCTGATTCTGTTGAAAGTGGTTCGGCCTTCTCTGCACAGGTCCCTCATTTCTCACGTGTTTGAGCCTTCAAAGCTTGCTCAACATGTCCACCTGATCTCTCGTTCATCCGCATCTCACGTGACTCTAAAGGTGCTTGCAAATCATTTAGAGTCATTGTGGTGAGATCTTTTGCTTCTTCAATTGCAGCTACCACGTAATCAAATCTGGGTGAAAATGTACGCATGATTTTCTCCACAATGTCATTTTCTTTTATATCAACACCGTTGGTTTTCATTTCGTTCACGATCTTGTCTATTCGTGAAAAATAATCACGAATGCTTTCTTCTCTTCCTTGCTCCATTAACTTGAACTGCCGTTTTAAGCCTTGCAACCTCGTCTGTTTGACAGGGGTAGCACCTCATATGTTTTGAGCAAAATTTCCCAAGCCTCTTTTGCTGATTTGGCATGGAAAATTTTCTCAAAAACAGATAGCTCCACAGATTGACAGATTAGGAATAAAGCTTTTTGGTTGAGCAGACGTTCTTTCTCAACTTGTTGCTCATCAGCTTTTCCTTTATCTCCTTCAGTTGGTTCAACGAAACCTTTCTTCAGAATATCGCCATATCTGCTGGTTGCTAAACACAGCTCCATCAAGCGTTTCCACATGGGAAAATTTGATCTACCATCAAACTTGAAAACTGTTGTTTGCACCTGTTGAGCTTGGCTTGCTCCTGTGCTTGTACTTGCTGCCATTTTGATGCAACCGAAATATGATACCAGATGTTGGCAATTAAAATTGAAATTGCCTTGTTGAAATTTAGATTGCTATGAGAAGAAAATATGAACACTCAAGAAAAAATTAATCTCATAAAATATTTCTATTGAAAGAAACAATAATACATTCAAAACTTTGGCTTTTGTTAGTAGCCAATTACACACGCAAAATAACACTGCAATTTTCTCTCTCACTCACAAGCTCGCTGGACCTTTTCTCTTCCTTACACGCTTGTGAAACAATTTATATTCGAAGCTATATGGTAAGGCCCTTATTTATATTAATCATGACTACCTCTATGACACTAGAGATAATTTACTAGATCATTCTACTAGCTAGTAATAGTTGTCAATCTTAATGGTTAAGCTTTAACTATTCAAAGCCTTAACAATTAAGCAATTGTATAGATAAATATTAATTAATGTTCTCCAACTTTCTAGAAGCAAGTTTAATTTCCAACAGTTAGGTTTCATGTGATTTGGAGAAGCTGGAATTGAAATGTGTGAACAATTTTAAATGAAGTGTTTGTTTGGATTAGCTTATTTGTGTTAAATCAGCCTATAATCAAAAGTCTCATGCTAGGGCTTTGGGAAGAAAGAAAAATATTTCTCCAGAAATAATTGAATCCAAACACCCCCTTAACTCATAGAATCAGAAGGAATATTTGCTTTTTATTTTCCTACAAAAAATGGTACATTGGTTGTCAATTGACACTTTTGCTAATGAGTATATTTCCCGATTGGTTTATCTCACATCTAATGGCGAGCGGGTTCTTGTCTGCTTCTTCCTTTTCTTGATTATTATTATAGTTTTCTATCCATTGAGCTTTCACAGCATTTTCCAGTTTCTGGCTGATATTTTTCTGGCTTTACCAGCATTTTTGGACTACTATGATATACCTTACAAAGTTGTCGAGGTCAACCCGCTAAGTAAGAAAGAAATTAAATGGTCTGAGTATAAGAAGGTGCCTATATTGATGGTAGATGGCGAGCAGCTAAATGATTCATCAGGTTTTTGACATTTTCCCCCTGAAAATTGATTGCTATGTTTTCTCATGGACTTATGGTCACTGAGTGAGCCCCACACTAATTTTTTTTTTATTTTACTAAGTTGTTGTTTTGTTCCTTTTCCTTTGGAAGCTATAATTGACAATCTGGGACAGAAGATATTGTCAAAGAAAAAAGCAAGTGAGGATGACGAAGAAACAAAATGGCGGGGGTATGGTTTTATTTCTCATGGTCCTGTTTTATTTTTCAATTAAGCATGTCTCTGAACATGTAAGACGGTGAAACGACAGGAATCTTTCTTAGTAGTTTGATTGAATTTCATTTTCTTATCCTAGGAAGTTGCTTTTAACACTTCTGTTTGACTATATTACAAAGAAGATGCTGTGTGTGATTTGAAGAGAAAGCTTTCTTTCTTTTATAACCTATAGTATTGAAGATAATATGTTTTACTAATGATTTTATAGCACTTCACTTGCTTTTTAAACGTGGAATATCGTTAAAAATTTGACGTGCTAAAAAAAGCATGCATGTCACTAGGCACTTATGTCAAAATAGTATAAAATAAGTCGCTGTTCGCTTTCTCTGTTGTTCTGTTAATTCTTAGATTTCTTTCAAGCTGGTGGTTTGATTTCAGTCATTATTATAGTACTCACAACGTGTTTCTTAGGTCTGTGCATGATTATAATTTAGTAAAGCTATTTAAGGGTCAGATTTTGGTCAACCTTCCAATCTTTGGATTTTTTTTTTTTTTTACTTTGACTCCTATGATTTGCATAATTGGCTTAACATGCAATCAATCAATGCAATAGTTTTGAGTACTAGTCCTTCCCTGGGAAGCACTTCTTTGCAGTAAGATGATCAATTTAGCATCCAATTTTCATACCTGATATTGTATTCTCTTAAGGTTTGGCACTTGGCTTGTTTTGCAAATACAGTGATATAGGCAATTTGAGTCACTATTGGTAAATTGAACCTGTTACAGAAACTTAGACACAAACAAATCTGGGGAAAATGATTGAATCCTATTTTTGCTTGGCATGAAAATCTATAAAGCTATTTTTTTTTTTTCTTTTTGATACAGGTGGGTTGATAATCATTTAGTACATGTTCTGTCACCTAACATATACCGAAGTACGTCCGAAGCACTTGAGTCCTTTGACTACATTACAAGCAATGGTAAGTTGTTCTAGTCTATTTTAACATTAGCATAAACATACATTTTCAATTGTGTTTCTCTTCACTAAGTTTTTTTTTATTAAATTACAAAGTTGTCATGACATATCAATAAGCTTGAGATTCAATCTAGGTCTATAGTTGGTATACTATTTAGTGTATGTAGTAATCTAGTTTCCAGCTTGAAGGGACATGAAATGAACTCTTTCTACTGTCTTTAAATTTTCACAGTTCTCTGGCAATTGTTGGGCATTTTATTGAAGCTTGTTTTTGTTTAATTCCTTATGCTTTCACTGTAATTCATTTTTTGGGTAGGTCATTTTGTATAATTATTGCGGTGTTTGTTTTCATTTACTGTTTTCAATTTTAATTGCAGAAGTGATATTATTTTCATTTTGTTTCATGTTTTTAGGATTTTTTGAAGGAAACTTTGAAAACAACAAAATCTTGTTTTCATTGTTTTCCATGCAAAATCCTTGAAAATAGAAAACAAGGTGTCAATTTTGTAATTAAAATTAAAAATAGAAATGAAGAAAAGATGTTTACATTTCCTATCTTCATTTGCTGTTTCCAATCTGTTCTTATTTTTCAGGATTTTTATAAAAATAGTGAAAACAAAAAATGAAAATAGAAAAGTTTTTTTTATTTTATAATTTCACTATTTCCTTCACAAAATTTTGAAAAGATAGGAAACTAATTGAAACTAGAAAATGAAAATAGAAGCCAAACAAACCCTTACTTTTCGCAACTTGAAAAATGTGGGCTTCGGACAATGGTGGGATTCTCATGAACAGGGATGCCTTTTTTGTGATTGAAAATTGGCTTTAAAAGGCCTGGGTTTAGATAGAAAAAGGCGGGATGTGGTAAAGGCGATAAGAGACTCTTTGGATTTCTGTGATGTAATGACTTATGACATTGCATTTAATCTGCTTTATGTCTAAAAAAGAATCAAATGATAGCTTCAGGTTGTGCTTCTTAATGCTAATACTAGAGCATACAAAGTATATTCATCACCCAATCTTCAAATTTGATTCTAATAAAAACTAATTATAATTAATGACTATCAACGTGCTGTCCCTACTGAAATGTGCATGTGCGTGCGCATACACAGATGTGCAGCTCTTTCCAATTTTGATTTATAAAACAGTTTATAGATCTGGGTCTTCATTCGTGGGCAAAATTTCCCCTATTGAAACTTTTTCATTGCTGCCTCCTCCTTATGCATATAGGAGGAGGTACATGCAAGCACCCTTGCACACATAACACTATTTGAAAGAAATAGTTTTCCTTTAGATCACTCTTTGGGCGTGCTGCTTTGTCTGCTTTCTGCTTCTGTACATCATGCATTCAAACACTTTCAAACTGTGATTTATCTTTGTCTACGCTCTATTTAAACCCTAGGACTGGATAGTGTGTGATAATTCTTTCATTTTACTTATTTTGTAGGCAATTTCAGCTTTACGGAGAAAATTACTGTTAAGTATGCTGGAGCTGTAGCTATGTATTTTGTGTCTAAGAATCTGAAGAAGAAATATAACATAACTGATGAACGTGCTGCTCTGTATGAGGCAGTAGAAACATGGGTTGATGCTCTGAATGGCCGGGAGTTCCTTGGTATGTACTCCACTGTTGTGTTAAGTAGACATATGATCAATGTAAGAGCATGCATTCCCACTTGTGTATGTGTTAAACTGAAGTCGAAGATCCTATGTTACTGTTACAAATTTCTTTTCTGGCTGGTTTTTTGCCAAGCAAAGGATTATCAGATTAATTATGGTCATATATACTTGGCAGTTCAAAATACTGGTCATGTAGTCTCCATTTTTGTTTTAACTTTTGATTGATTGTCGATCCTTACAATATAACTTGTTTGATTTGGAAAACCTCTCTGTAACCATTTATATACCATTTAAAGTAAGATGAAACCCTTATATTTGTTAGATTAATTCTCCAGAGTTTGCTTCAGTTCACTTCAATATTGTTATTGTGGGGAGTAATCATTTTACATTATTTAGATATATGATACCATGATTAGTACTGTGTGATTTTTTGGTCTTTTCAGGAGGGTCAAAGCCTAACTTAGCTGACCTGGCTGTCTTTGGGGTTCTGAGACCCATACGCTATCTAAGGGCTGGCAAGGATATGGTGGAGCACACACGAATTGGCGAGTGGTACACAAGAATGGAGAGCGCTGTGGGAGAACCTGCCAGGGTTAAAGCCTAAACTAAGTTCTTGAGTCCAGAGTGGTGACTTTTTTTTTTTTTTTTTTTTTGCTTGCTTCTATTGCTGTGCTCTTGGGTTTTTGCCTCCACTCTTTTGAAGGGAAGACATTTAGGTTCTCAGTGAACATATTTGGCTCTTACGAAGATACTGCGATGTGCTGAAAGTTCGAAAAAAATATAGGCAAATTTTGTTTTGCTGAACCATTGATTCTTTAGAAGACTGATTCATATCTGTTATTGTAAAGATTAAATTAACCAAATCTTCGAACTGTATCAGGGAATAAGGCAACACTGTTTTGCCTGTGATATTTAAAACTTTGGTATTGATCATAATACGAAAAAGGACCTTGCACTAAATATTTTTTTCTTTTGTTTTGTTTCTCACATCTTCCCACCGTAGTCCAATTCAAATACTGAGGCGGGCACATAAAATCGGGAGATAAGGGTGGTCAACTATCAGTTAAAATTCCCTTTAACCCGACTCATTTAATTCACGGGCCAAATTGGCTCGTTAGTTTTAAAATAAGTATAAGTCACGAACTAACTTATTTACTTGCATTAAATGAACAAATTAAACATATAAAACTCCATCTACGAATAGTAAAAAGTTCGTTTAACCCGACATGTTTAACTCGCAAGTTAAACAAGTAGGGTTAGTCCGTTTGATAACTCTAGTTGGTTGGTAGATGTCCGTTAATGGCTAATGATGGTTTGTGTAACACCCTAATTCCCATAACCAAGCTTAAGTCTTATTATGACTTAATTTGTTGCTACTTCTTAACTTTGACTTACATTTATTTCATTGAAAATATAGATAGAAAATATGAGTGTAAATTTTTCTTTTTAAAATATCATTTGCAAAATATGAGTCTTACTAAATAGAATAAAATGAGATGGAATGATAAGTCATAAGAACGTTAGAGGAGACAATTGTAACAAGACATATATAGATACACTGAACAATACCTCATAATACACACACATATATAGACAATCATTAGAATAATCCAAATACATCATAAAGGTTCAAGTGACCATCTCGCCAGGAAACTAGTACATTCGCTACTACCAATTTTCTCTCACCAAAAAACTAATACATCAAATCAATATTGCACAAATAGAAATGACAGAAAAATAAGGAATAGCTAAACTAAATAAGGAATAGCTAAACTAAGGATAACATCAGGCCTCCTGATATGCAAAATAAGAGATAAACAACATCTAGTAGCTTCAAGTCTCTGTTCCAGGTCTCAACTCCGTGTCTAAACTTCATCTAAATCTAAACCATGATACAGATAAATAAATGGAGTGAGAAAACGAAATCTTTCAGTGGGGTAAAACTCTATGACTAATGTGATCGTCTACGTGGTATGCCAGCTAAGGCATTTTAATAAGTGACAGCATACAAAGTTTATTTTATCTTATGATCATAATCCCTGATATTGTTAATAAATTCTAGCTCCTTTATTGACAATTTACAATAATAATAAAGTAAACTTCTTATTTGCAATTGTCAGAAATAACTGTCATCTCTAGCTTGCACCTCAACTGTTGCCTATCAGTGCTTGCTTGTGCAGCAAGTAGGGTCATCAAAGCTTGTCTTTGATGTATCTTCATAACACCCCCCCCCCAAAGTTGGGTCATGGAAATAAAGCATGTCAAGCTTGGAAAGCAATTGATGGAAGGGGCTAGAAGCTAATGCTTTGGTGAATATATCCTCCGTTTGATGTAATGTAGAGATAGGAAGTAGTGTAATTAGTCCAACTTGAAATTTATCCTAAATTACATGGCAATCAATCTCTATGTGTTTCGTGTGTTCATGAAACATAGGATTGGCTAAAATATATATAGCTGACTGATTATCACAATGGAGAGCAATTGGAGTAGGAACTGAGAGCCCAAGATCCTTCAAGATAAAAAAATGAGCCATTGGAGTTTGCAAGTGGCTTGAGCAAGAGACCGATACTTATCCTCTTAGGAAGAGAGATCAATTGTGGTTTTCTTCTTGCTCTTCCAAGAGATTAAGGAAGTGCCAATGAAACAGCATAAACCAAAAATTGATCGACGAGTCTCCGGGCATGTGCCCCAATCCGCAGCAGCAAAACAACTAAGAGATTGTAGAGGAAGCTAAGAAATAGAGACCTTGTGCAGCACCACCTTTAAGGTAGCGAAGGACATGATGTGCTCCTTGCAAATGAGCATTGGTAGGACAATCGAATAACTGACTAAGCCTACCAACAACATATGAGATGTCAGGTCAAGTGTTACATAAGTATAATAACCTCCTAATTAATCTCCTATATTGAGTGATGTCCTGAAGAATGGCTCCAGAATCCTTAGTAAATTTGACATGATGATCCATAGGAGTAGAAGTGGGTTTGCAATCAAGCATATTAACTTCTTCTAGCAGATCCAAACAATACTTGTGTTGGTAAAGGGCAATCCCAAGTTCAAGCCACTTCCATGCCCAAAAAAAAGAATTTGAGAGTTCCTAAATCTTTAATTTTGAAAAGATCGTTAATTTTGAAAAGATCGTTTTTACACATTGGATCTTTGTCATGTCATCACCAGCAAGCACCAAATCATCAACTTACACTAAGATAGTTGTGAAGCCATTGGAAGTGAGCTTAGTAAAAAGAGAATAACTAGATTTGGATTGGATGAATCCTGATTGAGTTAATAACAGATACCAACTTAGAATTTCATTGGCAACTAGCCTATTTGAGGCCATACAAAGATTTTTATAACCTACAAACAAAAGAAGGATTTCAAACATCAATGCTAGGAGGGATGCACATGAAGACTTCTTCATGCAATTCACCATGCAAGAAGGTTGTGTTGACATCCAATTGTTAGAGAATCCAATTCTTGGAGGCAACAACAACAAGAAGAAGAAAGACCTGAAGAGCAATCATTTTGACTAGAAGGCTGAAGGTTTCTAAGTAGTCCAGCCCTATAGTTTGATTGAATCCTTTGGCAACAAGGAAAGCCTTGTATTTTTCAATGGTCCCATCAGGCTTCAACTTGACTTTGAAGACTGACTTACAACCTATGGCCTTTTTAACAGGTGCGAGATGAGTGAGAGACTAGGTTTGGTTTGTGTCAAGAGCATATCATTCTACTTGTATAGCCTCCTAGCAACATGGGGAGGTCACAGCCTCGTCATAGCTCCTAGGTTTAGAGTTAGTAGAAAGTGATAAGGAGAAATGTTTGTGGTTAGCACAAAGTAAAGCACAAGACAAATAGCCAGATATGTTATGTCTGCCATTAGAGAGAGTTGGATCGCCCTCAAATGAGTTGGCTAACATGCAATGGTAGTAGGAGGGAGGTTTCCTAATTCTTTTGGATTTTCTAGTATCAAGGTTAATGTCATGTGTTGGACTTGTGGTTGTGAATAGATGATTAGGAATAGAGGTGATGTAGGATATGGGAATGAGGTAGATAGGTTTGTGATGGATGTTGGTGCAATGGGAATGTCAAGACCATGCTCATGATTTAGAGTATTGGGAGTGGAATTAGTGGAGGTAGATGATGCACAAGATGCAGGGCTGGCCGTAGATGATGAATGATTACGGTTAGGTGAAGGATTAATGTGAGATGGTGAATGAGCAGGGTTATTGCCATATGTTGTGTGTATGTCATATGAAAAAGGATCGAAATCAGATGCATGAATAGAATGTAACAGAGAAGGAGAGTCGTGAGTAGTGGATAAAATGGATGCAAAAGGAAAAAGACTTTCATAAAAAATTGCATGCCTTGAAATGAATAATTCAATGCTATAGACATCATATAAGACAAAACCTTTGACTCCATCTTGAAAGCCAAAGAAAACACACTTCCTGTCTCTAGCATCAAGTTTTTTTTTCTGTTAGTATTCAAGGTTAAAGAATAACTCAAGTCATGAAATACTTGGAGATTTCTCATGTCAAGTTGTGAATTATTCAACAACTCAAAAGGTTAGTAGCTAGAAATGAGCTAGGTTGTCTATTGATTAAATGAATAATATGTCTTACTGCATAATGCAAAAAATCATTTAGGAATAGATGATTGAAAGATTAAGGATCTTGCAACAATTAGGATGTGTTGATGTTTCCTCTCTACTACTCCATTATGCTGAGGAGTTTCAACATAACTAGTATGGTGCAAGATTCCTATGGATGCATAATATGCTTGCATATTAAATTCAACTGCATTGTCAGTTCTAACAATCTTGACATGTTTACCAAAATGTGTGTGCACATATTGTATAAAATTTTGGACAAGTAGTCTTTTTTCACTTTTAATTTTCATGTAATAAGCCCAAGTGAACCTAGTTCTATAATCTACTATTGTTAAGAAATATCTATGCCTAGTAGCAAAAGGAATTCCCAGGGGTCCCCAAATACTGAAATGCACAAGATCAAAAGCATTAACAGATTTCGTCATGCTTGTAACAAATGGTAACTTCTTTTGTTTAGTCAAATGGCAAGGATCAACATTTTTATTACATTGAATGAAAGGAAATGTAGAATGCATTACATTGAGTTTTTCATGAAAATGACGGTCTAATATATAATGCCACAAAGGGAACCTAACTAGTGAAGCTGAAATATGTAGAACCTGAGATTGTGTGAGCTTGGGGATAACAGAATTGGTGGGATTACTTGGATTAGACATTGCATATAAGCCTCCTCTCATGTCAACTACACCAATCATCTTCAATGTAAGCCAATCTTATATCAAACAACAATTTGCATTTCAAGCCAGTGGTAAGTTTAGAAACAGAAAATAGATTGAAAGTAAATGAAGGAATGTAAGGAGCTTTGGTGATGTATAAGTCATTTGAAAACACCATTGTTCCTGAAATGTTTACCATGGTCTTAGTTCCATTAGGTAACTTTACTGAGATGGGTTTTATGTGATGATAGGTCTAAAATTCCTTGAGTGAAAAGCACACATGGCATGTTGTATCAGTGTCTATCACCTAGGAATTCAACTTTTAGCCAACTCAGGACAAGGTTGTGTGTATGGTGTATATACCTAATAAAATCTATGCTAGATTAGGATTGGATGCAGCCATAATTTGGTTAATGTTATGAAGAACCTGTGAATCCTTTTTGTTGCAATAGAGTTAGTATAGGTTGTTTCTGCTCCTGAGTGAAAACCACCTTTGTGCTCTCACTTGCCTCTTTTGGTTTGATGTTTCACTGATGTTTTACCACAATCATCATCAGCAGTGACATTATTAGCAACTCTATCTCTATATTCTTGTAGCAAATGTGATACTTCTTAAAACACCTCTCCACAAGACGCCCTCCCTTTGAACAATGGGAACAAGTGACATTAGAAGTGCCTGAAGTACTAGAGGAGGACTTGCCATTACCTCTCCTTGTTGAGGTTCTGGCACCAAAATTAGATGACCTATCTCATCTTCCCCTTGGTTTGCTTCTTCCTAAAGAGGAGTGTGTGCTTTTCTGTTCAGAGTTGCTAAAGAACACTCTTGGTTCATTAGAAATAGAATTCATTTGCCTATCTTGTTGTGTAAACAAGAAGAATGCAATATCAATCTCAAGAAGAGGCTTCATCAACATGACATGACCTGAGATCTTACTGCTAAGAATTGCTCATTGAGTCCTCTGAGAAATCTAACCACATAATCATCCTTTTTGTATTCTCTCACAGTCTTAAGGCCAAAAATACATCTAGATCCACACAAACAGTTTGTTATTGGCCTGAAATTCTCCAATTCTTCCCAAACAGTTTTTATCTTAGTGAAATTATTTTAGGACTACATGGGACCACATATTTATTGCATTGAATATATTCATGTTATGTGTGTATGATTAGTATTAAGCGATATAAATATTCATATTGTTTAGTTAAACCCTCAATAAAAGATCATGGTTAAGGAAAGATTCTGGTGAGATAAGAACATCAAAGAAAAAAAAAATAGTGATAAGAACTCGAGAATAAATGTTAGAACTTGAAAATTGAATAAAAGAGCATAGAAAATAAATATAAGGACTTGAAAAATAAATAGGACATAGAAATTAAATGCAATAATATAAATATAAGAACTTGGAAAATAAATACGAGGGCATGGAAAAATAAATATAAGGGCATTAAGAATAAATATAGAAGCATAAAGTAAATGAAAGAGCATGTCAATAAATAAAAGGGTGTGGAAATAAAAGGAAGGATATGAGCATCATAAAAAAAAAATCAAAGAACATGGAAATAAAAGGCTCAAGAACATAAAAAATAAAAAAAAATAAAAAAAAGCATAAGGATAGAAATAAAAATTCTCCAATTGATGGGATAATGATAATCTAAGATGGAATGATCTTGAAGACAAGTCAATGATTCAAAGAAGAGAAAATTATTTCTTTTCCTTGAACTAAATAGAAGGCTTCTAACTCTCAAAAGAAGAACAAAAAATATTTGTTTTAGTGATTAACCTAAAGAAAGGAGCATAAGTTTAGAGGAAGAAGAAGAGTATGAATGTTGGTAGAAATTTTTTATGTGTCTCGACAAGTGAACAAATGAGTTCTATTTATAGAGAATGAAGGGAGGCTAGACTTAGAAAGATTCAGGGAGATTAGAGACTTTGGAAAGTGATAGCAATGATTGCTTGTGTTTTGGTCGTGGGTTAAAGAGAGACATGGGTACATGAATACTATTATTCTTTCTTTTTCTTTTTCTTTTTTTTGTCGAGATGCATTGAATTGCAGCTAACATGTGTTGGTGTGTGCTATGGCTCTAGACATATTTAGGAAATTTGGGGATACATAATTAGTTCTATTAATGTGGAAGGCAGGAAATAAATGTGTAAGACAACAAACTAACTTAATATTTAGTTTCATAAATTATAAAGAATAAAACAAATTTCATTTTCTGGTTGCTTTAAAAATCATGGTCGTATGGCCTTGACACACGCACATGTATATATATATGGACGGCACACACTAAAACGCCGTTAATTTCAGTGTGTGATCAAATAATAATTTATAAAACTAAATTAACCCCAAAAACGTATTACAGTGGGCTAACCTAAGTCGTCTATCAAGGAAGCATTGTTTGGGGGAGAATGTTGATGCCCTCTTTTTTTTTTTCTTTTTTTCCTTTTTTCCAATTTTCGTTTTTTCCTTTTTTTTCTGTGTTCTGGGCTTTTTTTTCGTTTTTCTTTCTCTTTTTTTTGGTTTTCTGTTTGGGCCAAAAAAGATGGGACCGAAAACAATTTTTGGGACCAGACTTAAAAAAAAATAGAAAGAAAGAAAGGGAGAAAATAAAAATAAAAATAAAAATATAAAGGTAAAATAAAAATAAAAATAATAGTCGGACAAAATTGGATGTTTTCAGTTGCCCCCTTTACTCATTTCTTACCAGAGAATATGAACAACCATAGATCTTCATATTATTTGGAATACATGAAAAGATTAGATGTCTGGAGAAAACATAGGTGACAAAAAGTAAAATTCACAAAAACATAGGTGATAGAAAAATAAAATTTATGAACCAAATGGACATGGGTTCAACGACTAGTAGGAAAGTAAAATTGTGAAGCAACTGAACATTGGTTGGGTTTAACGAATAACAGAAAAGTAAAAAATTCGCGAACGAATTCAATGAAAGACGAGAATAGAAAAGTAAAATTCATGAACCAATTCGACATGGGTTCAAAGAATAGCAGAAAAGTAAAAAATTCGCGAACCAATTGGACATGGGTTTAACGAACAACAAAAAATTTGTGAACCAACTCGATATGGGTTTAGTGAATAGCAGAAAAGACTCGATCTTCAAAGGAAACCCTTTTTTCTTTATCTCTTTTTTTGTTAATTTGATTGGATGCAAACTTGTCTTATTCAAAAATTGAACCATTTCAAAGTTTGACGGTTGAACTTTGAACAAATTGCTTCCTTGATGACTTGAACCATCAACTCATGATCTAAGCCCGAACTGACTTATTTGATGCACCCTTAGGTCATCTCCACCCTGGTGTGTCTTTTTTGCTTTTGTTTCTGAGGGCCGACGCATTACGTTCTTTTTATGGCAGTATAACCATGCATGCGCCTTACCAAGCATATTTCCTTCTTCTTCTTCTTCTTTTTTTATCAAGTCATCTTAACCTGACACATTACTTGAAGTATTTTCACAAAATTATTAAATCATGATGTTAAACTTAGGTTCACTTAATTTTGAAGCAATGTGTAACAAATATGCACAAGGTTATTTGATGAAGCGGTTTTTTATTGGATATTTAAGAGGTGATACAGTTTTCACGTGGTTAGAGGAAAGGAGGGTGATACAAACAATGGGCCCAACTGGGTTTATCTAGTATTCTTTAGATTAATCCCTATTTAGAAATGACCACCGTAACCATTGACTCACATTTTTTTTTAGCACTGTCAAAATTTACCCCAGTGTCAGTTTTTGTGGGATGCTCGAAAGAAGGTGTCTTGAACCCTAACAAATTGCCCCAATTTGGCTTTCTTCAATATTTGTGGACAAGACCTTTCCATATTCATTCTTTCTTGATTTAACTGCCCCAACTTTTGCTTAAGCCGCCTTCGTAGGTTTTCGACCTAACGGGCTCTTTTTTCTATATTATATTATTTTTTTGTGCTTTTTTTTTCAGATGTAGAATTTTTTTTACTTCATCAATGTTCACTGGCCTTGGTAATTGTCGTCCATCCATATCAGTCAAGATCAAAGCTCCTCCCAAAAATGCATGCTTGACAATGTAAGGACCCTCATAATTTGGTGCCCATTTTTCTCGACCATCCTCTTGGTTTGGAAGTATCTTCTTTAAAACCAAATCAGCAACTTCAAGTTGCCTGGGGTGTACCTTCTTGTTAAAATCTCTAACCATCCTTCTTTGATACAACTGCCCCTGGCAAATGGTTGATAACCTCTTTTCTTCAATCATGTTCAATTGCTCATGTCGCGCCTTCACCCATTTTGATTCCTCTAACTCTGCTTCAATCAACACCCTTAACGAAGGGATTTCAACCTCTATTGGGGAGACTGCTTCCATACCATACACCAAAGAATAAGGTGTTGCCCCGGTGCTAGAGCGGATGTTGGTTCGGTATGCATGAAGAGCATATGGTAACATCTCATGTTTGGTATTCTTATAGTTGACCACCATCTTGGCCACTATCCTTTTGGTATTCTTGTTTGTCGCCTCTACCGCGCCATTCATCTAAGGTCTGTGAGGGGCGGAATTGTGGTGTTTTAGGATGAGGTTTCTGTCGTGGTATGAGATTCTGGTGATGGTTGAGAGTGGTGGTGAGGTTTTGTCTCTCTCCCCTCCCCCTTTGTTTCTCTAATTTATGAACAGAGTGCTATCACAAATATTACATACCTTTCAACTTCTTCTTCTTCCTCCAACAACCTTTTGTCTAAATTTCCTTTCTGTTGTTAGTGATTTTTTGAATGAATTTTTTTTCCTGATGTTGGTGATTTTGTGAATGAATTTTTTTTAGAAAAAGTCCCCTTTAATCTTCCTTCTAAGCTCTATTTATAACCAATCAGTTGAGTGTTTAGAGAGCTTATTTTGATGTGATCTTTCCTTTTTTCTCCCATTCCACATTGCTTCTACGAGAGTTTACAAGAAAACTCCCACTCCATGTTGCTTGCTGCCAAAATTCTACAGAAAGGGGGGGCCAGAATTTCTGATGGATAATAAGGAAAGGTTGATGTCCTCTCTTTTTCTTTTTTTTTTTCTTCCAATTTTCATTTGTTCCTTTTTTATTTATTATGGGCTTTTTTTTGTTTTCTGTTTGGGCTAAAAACAATTTTTGGGATCAGACTTAAAAAAAGAGAAACAAAGAAAGGGAGAAAATAAAAAATAAAAAAGGTAAAAGAAAAATAAAAATAATAGTAAAAATAAAATGTGCGGACAAAATTGGGTGTTCACAGCCATTTTCATTTTTTTAATGTTTTGTACCACAAAATCAAGCAGAATACAGATACAATAAATTGTGTCTTGTTTACCAATACAAAATAAAATACAAGACTGAATTTAATCTTGTCCCCATGTCTCTACATTTTAATTCTGTCTCAGCAACCAAACGCAGCCTTAGTGCGCAAAATCAATCCTCTATTCCACCATTTGTTTTGGTCATTTTACCACTCGCCTATGACAGTTTTTTAACTTCTATTGTACACCCTGCTAATCCAGTTACTATTAGATCTCACATTCCCATACTTAAAAAAAATGTGGCTTGATAACCACGAAGTGCTTGTCAAGCTTGCTATTATATATAATTTTTATAGAATTTATAAATAGATAAATATTAATAATTTAGTTTTTAAATAATTAAATTATAAAAATTATCAAATTAGTCTTTCGTTAAAGAAATTCTTATTTACTCTCATGATTTGCTCTGAACTATTGAGCACATGACACATCACTTTTGTGGACTCTATCTGTCACTTAAAAGTATTTTTAAAATATTACCCCAATTAACTATGGTTAACATAACTAGTTTTTATCTGTATTTTCATACAATCCCTTTTTCTTTAGCATTTCGTTTCTAGGCAGTCCCTTTTTCCTCCTTTTTTTCCCCTTTGTTCTTCATATTCATCAAAACTTTAGGCCATTTTCTATTGAAAGTTCTTCGACCCTTACAAAAGGCAAAAAAATAGATCAAAAAATCATTAACCAAAAAATATCATAAATAAACGAAAATAGGGCTACAAGGCAAATGCTTAAGCAAATGGATTAGAAATGTGTACCGAGTCTAAAAAACATGTGAAAGCTTTGTTAACCAACAAAAAGCAATTTCTGAAAATTTCATAATTTAAGAAATTATATGCAGAAAAATATTATTTAGCTTATCAAATCATAAGCCAAATCCAAGCAAGTATTGGAGCTAGAATTAAATCAAAAAATTGAAGGGGCAAGATTCCATGAGCATAGGTTGGGCAACACAGTTTTCAATTGTGGAACGAGTTTAACTTTGAAAATCCATGCAATAGATTCTTCTCCTTCTCTGGTGTTGGAGTCAATGGAACAAGATGGAACCTTGAGAAATAGCCCTCTTGCACGTTGAAGCCGCTGATTGATTCCTCCATTAACGACAACGATATCGACGTTGTCAAGGAATCCAAGTTAGAGGAGAAGTCGCTTTCATCAAAGAGGTTCGTGCTTGATAAATTGCTGGCAAAAAGTGTTGCTATTGCTCGCTAAGCCACTTGAGGAGAGTTTGCCGGTGGAGAGGTTGCATGTGGTGTTGCCGGAACAGAGATTGTGTGGTGTGGGAAAGAGAAAGTATATGGTGATTGACAGAGGATAGATGGTTTTGTATTATTATTTTATTTTATGTAAACTAGTTAAACTAATCATAGTTACTTTGGATAGTAAGTAAGAAACATGTGGAGCCCACAAAAGTGATGTGTCGCACACTCAATGGTCTACAGAAAATCATGTGTTTTTCTTTGAGAGTAGGTAAGAACTTCTCGATTAGTTATTTATTGACTCAATAAAATCATGGCTACGTTAATGTTAATTCCTAATTGATTAATCAAGATTGGTGAATTAATCAGCATCACAAAATTAAGGACGTTACAGTTTGTTGTTGTTGGTGTTCCATCTGTCTAACAATGGTTTGACGCTCATTGGCAATGATTCAGTGTCGATTGACAATGATCAGCTGACAATGGTTGCCCGACGGCTAGAGGTGGTCGCCCAACAATTGTGATGATTGTCAAAGGGATAAAGTTTGAGGACAATTTAGTCTTTTTACATTTCAAAACATTTCATTCTCATGGGATTCTAACATTCACATGTGAAATGTGAGATTAAAAATGGGAGAAAATGGAGGATTTTTCATTTCTAAGAATCCAACTTGTTTGTGAATATTATTTTAAACTACAAACTAAACATGAAATTTAAGATTTTTAAGAATGTTGGCAGATTTCGTGAATCAAACACACCTAATAATAGTTATATTCATACTCAAGGTTGTTAAACACAAGAATTTAAGTTAGCTTGTAAAGCATCAGCAAACTCGAATAGTAAACTTGTAAGAGTTTACATACTTAAAAAATATGTATAAACACTATAATTTGGAACAAAACATGATTAAATGATATATTTATAATTAACATTGAATAATGTTAACTTTAAAATGAAAAAAATGAAAGAAATATCATAAAATGTATCTTAATGCATAACACTTAGTTGTTATGACATACTTTATTTTTTTTACATACATTACTTTATAGTTTAATAAAACATAGCACAATTATAATAAATATATAAAATTAACTTAATAAACTCAATAGATGTGTCAAACATAAACAAAGTTAGCTAACAAAGTTGCTAAAATTGTACATTTTGACGTAAAATTATAAACTCATTGGTAGATTTTAACCCGTAAATTCGCTAGTAGAATCAAGAGTTTACTTAAACTCATAAGAATTTATAAAAAAATGAGTT
Organism: Nissolia schottii; assembly: GCA_003254905.1. Classification (NCBI taxonomy): domain Eukaryota; kingdom Viridiplantae; phylum Streptophyta; class Magnoliopsida; order Fabales; family Fabaceae; genus Nissolia; species Nissolia schottii. Next base: position 158,317 of record QANU01084250.1, on the reverse strand, counting down.
TACATAAGTGTTAACTTATTTTGTGTAGTAAAATCATAAACTCATAAGAATTTATGAGTTAACTCAAGAATTTAATAATTATATTTTCTTTCTTTCAAAATAAAAAATGTTCAAAGATCTAACTCAGGAACTTATTTGTTAATGCACTCACTTTTACTCATCGAACAATAGTGTTTTAACATTGTTGGTCATCCAAACGTGCACAAGCCAAGAAGTCAACGTATGGACACGCTCGTTGATGTGCTCCCATGCCCCTGCCGCCACTTACCATTCCAAAATCCAAAAGCAAAAAAAGAAAAAAAAAAAGGAAAAAGAAAAAGACAAAACAAAACATCCGTTACTCGTACCGCGAGAAAACCTCCATCAATCCTTGTGTTTCCCAGAAACAACAAATCTCAATCCTGGTGGGGCCCGGGCCCACGTCCAGACCTGCTCCACACGTTCCTCCTCTCTTTTCTTCCAAAAGTCAAATCACACGTTCATTTATTATCATTTATAAATTGCAAAATTTATAGAATAGAATCAACCATCAATAAAAAGGGGAAGATAAAGAAGAGAAACAAATGGAGGATACCCACTCGCACTCGCACTCGCACTCGCACTCGCCTTTACGCTCTTTACGTTCGCGTTTACGTTCGTCACATTCGCGTTCGAATTCGCACAATTCAGCATCAGATTCGCCGCCCAAGTCTTTCATGGAGAACCTTCTGGGCCTTCTTAGGGTTCGAATCAAGCGCGGCGTCAACCTCGCCGTTCGCGATGTTCGTAGCAGCGATCCCTACGTCGTCATCAAGATGGGCAATCAGGTATTAATAAATTTCCTTCCTTCTTTTCGTCATCATCTTTCTTTTTTTTTTGGTTTGTTCATTTTATTTTGTGCAATTCGTTACCAAAAATATGTTGTAAGAAAAAAAATCCAATCTTTTTCATTTCTCTATGTCTTAATTGCGCTGCGCTTATTAAGGTGGGGTCGGTGCTTGGCGCCTTAATCAGAGGTCTTGGGAACCGCCCTGGGCCCAGATTAGTAGGATTTCTAGTAAGATGATTAGGGTTGGGATGCTGGTTGTTCGATTGAGAGAAAAATTAAGTAAAATTGCGCTTTGCTTTTCTTGAATTTGAAGCAAAGGATAGTTTTGTTATTATTATTGATTACTTAAAATTGTCCTTGTTAGAAGCTCTTAATTTGGTAGGGACTCTTGTGGGTTCAATTCCTCTGCTATAAGATGATATATAGTAGGCACAAACTCTTACATGCAGTAATCAACAGTATCTTATCGAGAAAAATTCTTGATTTCTCTTTGCTTTTGAATTTTGTCTACGTATGACTTTCTTCCATGGTTTAATTGATGATTTTACTTGCATAATAATCCATGGACATTTTATCTCGGTAGAGTCTTGTATAAGTGTGTTATTCTCATGGTGATGACTTATATTTTTTTTTTTTTTAAACAGAAACTTAAGTCTCGTGTGATTAAAAAGGATGTTAATCCTGAATGGAATGAAGACCTCACGCTATCTATCGTAGATCCGAATGCTAAAGTCTTGCTGGTAAGTGAATTGGTTAATGACTTAATGTCCTTTCTATTTTATGAGATCTATTTCAGTTAGGGACTAGGAGGATTCTGAATTTCTGATGCATGTTGAACTAACTATGTTTCATTTTGGACTATCTGTGATTGAACTACTATATATACCAATTCATAAATTAATCTGTTTTGATGCGGTAAATTTCATCACGTTTTCGCATGTTCTGCTTTGGGAAGTAAACTGCGTTACTTAGTTGTGGTCCTCATTAAGCCGGATATTGGGAGCTTTAATTTCCCTTGTGTTATTCTTGGGTCATTTTGAATGTAGAAATGCTGATTTTACCCTTTCATTTGCACTTGGATGTCGTATGTCTAATCTTAACCGCTTGAAAATGAAGATTGAAAGTTAAGGGCTTGTTTTGGTTTTCATTTTTTATTATTTTTTTTCATTTTCTTTTTCTAGTTTGCTTCATGTTTTTTCAAGATTTTATGCAGAAAAGCTGAAAATAAGGGAATCTAATTTCCTATTTTCACTATGTTCATCATAAAATTCTAGAAAATAAGAGATATAAAATGAAAACAAGAAATAGAAACAGAAACGAAACAGGCCCCTCCTAATATGTGGCAAGCTTATTCATCAAAAAGTATAGTGGAGACACGGACCAGGCCACAGTGTGCTATGGATTTGTTGCCATTCGTTTATTCGTTTTTCTTTTAAGATTTTTCCTGATGATGTCAATTTTTATTCATCTTATCAGACTGCTGATTTTGTAGTTGATCCTTTCTGGTTGCAGACTGTGTTTGACCATGACATGTTTAGCAAAGACGACAAGATGGGAGATGTGGAGTTCGAAATCTTCCCATTCATAGATGCCTTGAAGATGAACTTAACAGGCCTACCAAGTGGCACCGTGATCAAGAGAATACAACCAAGCAAGGATAACTGCCTGGTGGATGAGAGCTGTATCACTTATAGCAACGGCAAGGTTGTTCAAGATATGATCCTTAGATTGCAGCACGTGGAGTGTGGTGAAGTGGAAATCCAACTGCAATGGATCGATCTTCCCGGTTCCAAGGGTTTATGATTTTGTTGGATGGATGTTTGTTAGCAACTCCATGCATGTAAATCTGGCTTCTGCCTTCAACTATGTCATTAAGGTTAATGAGGTTTGCATAAGACTTGAGGAACAAACTTCTATCCATTCAAGTCTGCATTATTTTTAATGCGGTATGTAGTGTATTAGTAAAGTTTGAGAAACTTGGTTTTTCATGTTTGTAAATCCATCCCCTGGTATGTTTGCATTTTTTTACCCCCACATGTTGATACCATTTACTTGGGGCCATAGTAACTGCCTTGTGCCTTGGAGGTAAGTCGAATACTAAGCCACCCCTTTTTACATGGTGCTGCTGCCATTTGTATCCTTGTCCTTGAATAGAATACATGGTGACCGCACAATTAGACTAATACCTCTCAGTTGGGCCTGATTCAAATGGTGCTAATTGCTAAATTATAACTAGTTACATCTTTTTTACCACTCACCAATAAAGGATCATCTTGGTCGTGTGAAATTTTCACCATTAATCAGCGTTGATTAGATTTTTTTTTAGGTCTTGCTTATTTTTGGTATGAGTCTTATACTTGGTTACATTTTATTGATCAATCAATCGTAAAGTTAGCACATGATTAAATCATATAATTTTTTTAGCACATGATTAAATCATAAAATTTTTTTACATGAAATGATCTCGTGACATCATTTACCCCTTTATGATGATGATGATGATAATATCTTTGATAAGCCAATGGATTGTAAATTGATTCACTCAAATTGTTCTTAACATTTTCAATTCTTATCACACGACATATACATTAGGTGTACGTATTACTTTCACAATAGAAATGGAAAGGAATGGCATACTGAGTTTTTCATTCTTTCATTGTATAACACTATAATGAAGTGATCACTTGGTTCAAAACTCCAATTTAAGGACATTTCAGGTCGCAACAAGTTATAGATCAAAAAGGCATATCTAAGCTCACTTTTCAAACAAAATATGCCAACATCTCCTATGATCATATGAGCAAGGATCTTCTAAAGTAAAATTTCTCATTTTATCCTCTAAAATGAAATACCTCACTTTAGAGGATCCAAATTCAATCATATGAGTAAGAATCTGCTTGTCACTATCCCAAGGTCCATTTACTTAAAAAAACTTGCCTTTGTGGCGACCAATTTTATATTACCGTTTCAAAAAAATTAAAAGACAAGACTAAAACTATAATGAGATAAAAGGAACTATAATGAGATAAAAGGACTTCAAATACTACAATGATGCCGAAACTTGCTAGGACAAAATTTGCATGCTAGTCAAAACAAGTGGGCAGAAGTTTATAAAAGCAAATGAAATTTAACATTATCCAAAACAATTAAACATGACAAATACCAATTTCAACAGTTCAAAACTGCTCTCCCCAGCTTACTCAGCATCTCTACTTTTTGATTTCTTTTTCTTCTTCTTAGTCTCACTAGCAGTCTCCACTACTTCCCCATTTTCATCATCCTTTTTATCCTTTTTCTTCTTTTTAGCTGTTCCATTTTGCTCACTTGCAACACCATTTGCACCTTCATTTGCATCATTCATCTCTGTATCCTCCTGGTCCAGCTTCCTCTTTTCTTTCTTCTTTTTCTTCTTTTCTGATTTGGGGTCCTCCAATGCATCACCATTTGTCGTTTCTGCGGCCAAATCATCACCTGCATCTGCAGCTGTGGCTTTTTGCTTCTTCTTGGCTTTCTTGCTCGAAGCATCAACAGGCACTTCTTCTGTTTCCATCTCTGCATCTGCAACAATCAGCAAAAATTCCACTATTACTTTAAGAGTAATGGGAAACACAACAGCTATAACAAATTTAAAAACTCTACCATATAGTGGCGAAAAAGTTACCCCTAAATGCATATAATTCAATTTTAAGGAAACAAACAAGTAGGTTGGTCAGGGAGAAGGGGTGGAAAGGTAGCTCTACTTCCATCCATACCTTCTTTTCCAGCACTTTCAATAGCAGACTTCATGACATCTATGTTCTTACGAGGGGCAACTCCCTTGTCATAAAAGTCAAGTCGCTCTTCAACTTGCTCACGGAGCTTCTCCCCAAAAGCTGTAGTGCCACTTTCTGCATCACAGTCAAATGAAATAATTTTACTTACAAGTGCTTAGGTAAGGCATAAGATTGCTATAACTATTATTATGTAAGAAACAAACCAGAAAAGCAGTCAATCCGCGATGCAATAGAACATTTGTTTGCCAGATAGCGAGCCATTCGGCCCTTATTTTTGGTAGATGCTCGACCGATGAAAGAAGAGTGGAATATCAGACCATATTTGGGAGTGTTTCCTTTTGTTTTTAGAGCCCTGGATAGAACATGCAAAGATATTATAAAGTAGAAGTAACAGCAGCCCACAATAACAATAGCATTGGCATTCCAGACCAAAATAAGCTGTTTTCCTGACAAAAGTCAAAACACACATGCAAAACTTTACAAAGAATGTGAGCAAAATAAGGGGACTTGTGGGATGGACAACTATCACCTAAATGTGCAGAGTGATCATAAGGTTTTATTTATGTTATAACACCATCATTTGTGGAGTTATAAAGAAATAGTAAACAACAAATTTTTGCAGTTGTACTGAAACATTTAGTTGCTATGAACAAATAGCTAGTTCAAACTTTAAAAACTACTACATAGGAAGTCGAGCTAAAAACCTGAATAACGCCTTCTCTGCACCAAGAATTTGAAGAGTCGAAGAAGGGCACTTTGCTAAATTTGTGAGGCTACCAGCATGGGAAATTAGACGTGCACCAACTACTTCACCAATTAAAGAGGCCAAATTTGGTGCAATGTCATTCATTTTAGCAACCAGGTAATCATAGAGCTTCCGCCTATACTCAGATAGGTCCATCACCCTCTGTGCAAATTGCTGGACATTAATCAAATCCACAGGAGACAAATCCTGTCCTGAAAAAAATCAAGAGAAAAAGTATTTAAATAGAGAATGAGACAAAAATTAAATTAAATTAAATGCAATACAAGTATGAGAATTCTACCCATGGAAGCCTTGGCAGCTTCGACAATCTCCTTTGCTTTATCTTCATCTCCAACTAAGTCAGTTAAGCCTGGAACATGGTCTTCAGACAACTTTGATTTATCCTCAATAAACTTTGCAACTTTGGCATACAGATAATTATCATTTACAATCTTCAGCAGTTCAGGAAAATGCCACGAATACCATTCTCTGCACATAATTGGTGAACCAGAAGAGAATTGAATTCCTTGAGTTTATTAATTCTACTAAAGAAATTGAACTATTTCAAATACACAAATTCTAGATTTAAGATATGCCCATTCAATGTTGAATGCAAACTACCTGACTCTCATGGAGAATGAATTGATATCCTTATCGAGCGTATCAAGGAGGAAGATTGCTTGAATGACCATATTGTCCACTCGATTAACATTAAACTTCACCTTAGCTCTGCTGTAACTGTGCCCCAGACCTAGTTGTGCCTTTTCCAAATCCCCTGCCTGCGAAATTCATGTAGTGGGAAAAGTTTTATAAAAATAAAGAGACAAATATATTTCTATAGAACATGCGAATCCAGCTCCTCCATGCAGAAGCATACAAACAAAAAGTGTCCACAGTTATTGCTAACCTTGAGATCACCAACAAACTTAACAAAATGGAGCCGCACGCCACGGAGCAGCTCACTCACAAACTCATTACTTTGGCAAGGGATTTTAGTCACTTCAGATATTTGTGAACCAATCTTAGGATCTGACACACCTAAACTAAACTTGGCCTTCTTACCTTCCTTGACTTTAGGCAAGTTAGTCTCCAAGACAACCCTCAATTCATCAGTCAACAAGCCTGAACACCAAATATAACAACAATCAACACAAAAGGGATAAAAACGACAATTTCAGCAAAAAGATCAAAACAAACATATCCATTAGATTCCACTCCTGTGCTAACAATCAAGCCATTCTTCCTCTAGGTGACATAAACCATATGGATTAAGCTTCGTTCTAACTCGAGAACTTTTATTAGTAAAAAAATGCAAGTACTTTCTTTTTCTATGGTTTTACAAAACATTTTTCTTCGACATCGTCCACCTATCTTGCACATAGCCATGTCCATAAAATTTTGACAATGTTTTAAGTCAGTTATGGACCCTGTAACATAATCCCCTTCTTTTATACTGTTTCAGTCAACTTACAATAAGGCACTGCATATAATAGCGAATGAGAAAAAAAATCCATTTTGACAACAACCCAATACCAATAAAGCACATTAAAACTCAGTAACTCAAGCAAAGTTGAACCTTTACGGCATTTTCTGCGATGTCTTACACTACACAGAACAGAGAAACACTAGCTTCAAAACGGCAACGTTATTACCTTCGGAGATGGCGTTGATCTGCTTGAGAGCATCGTGGGCAGAGGTGAAAGGGTTGAAAGAGCGAAGCTTGACGACTTTGCCAAACCGGTTCAGATCCGAGACGGAGGTCCGAACCGCTTCGGTGTTCTGACCGATTTCATCGAGGCCGTGAGCCTCGAATAGGGCGTAACCCGACGCTGATTCGTATAGAAGGTACAGCGCCATTGGAGAAAGAGAAACCCTACAACAGCTCAGAGAGAAAGAGGGGCGGAGAAGAAGAAATTTGAAGGTAGCTTGCTCAGCTGACTAGGGTGTTAGGGTTTAGCTAAAGGTCAGTTTTTTTGCTAAACCCTAAATTTTGATTTGGATCTCATAGACCCATTTTGGGCCGAAATCGCGGGTGTTGGGCTGATGGGCTTGACTAGCCCATAGAAAAAGCAAGTCGGCCTGATAGATTGGATTTAAGGCCTTAGACATAGCCTCATGACCCAAAAACCCCCTGAAAAGAAAAAGATACAACTCATGCATTCTCAATTCTCACCTCGGGAGCATATCATTTTGAGAGGATATGAATTACCTTTTAAAAATATTACCTCCTTTTAACTTATTGATAATGTTGTATTGTTATATTTAATATACACAGGTAATACAAGAGAATTTATATTACCTTATTTAACATATAAAAAAGATTACAAGTTAATATACATTAATTATTATTATTTATCATTATTGTTATTATTATTATTATTTTGTTATTATTTTGTTATCGGTAATTTGAAAGTCAGATTATCAGTAATTTGAGATTACCTCATACCAAACGCCTCCTAAATGAGTTTTCTAATCATGTGAAATCAAGTGACATAGTCGGTCCGTGGGCCTAAACTGGCGGGCCTGCCCTTTTTTACAGCCCTACCTTCAAAGTGTGTGTTTTGCCCAAAGTTCTTAAAATCGGACTAGGCATCAAACTTGGGAAAGAAGTTATTCAAAGGTTCATTGATTCAACTGAAGCGGTTGAACCGAAGTTTAATAAAAATATATATGTTTTAATTTATATTTATATAATATACATACATATAGTAAAAAAAATAATAAAATTTATTAAATAATGGAAAAAATATTGTATTCAAGATATTGTAATTGCTAGAAGCCTTGTGAGTTTTTCCCAACAGAGTCCACAAATTGTTGAAGATAAAATAACTCTAGAGAAGAAAAAGAAATGGGACACATCTTACATTTGAGCGCCTTAGGAGGCTTGATCTTTTAGATATTATGGACAAGTTTTTTGTGGCACGCACTTAAAGATCTCTTGTTCATGTTCTCTTTCAATTTCAGCACTTAGGTCTCTAACATTTGAAGAAAAAAAAAATCAAAATCAGTAAGGAGTTCTCTCACAATCTATTTCAAGTCCCACATCAAACTCTACACAAAAAGGAAGTCGTATGGTTACGTTATGAAAGAAAGAGTCAACTAATTTGGTTCATGCTATATTAGGAATCAATTTGGTCCTCAAATCTCAATAATTTAAATATAAATGAATGGTTAAGATTACATATAAAAAATTATTACATAATAATTTATTTTTATAGTTTATAAATATTGTTAGTTGATTAACTAATTTTATCCCTCGCCACTATCATTATTTCTTTATCATGTCACTCTCTTAAAATAATTGCACCACCCCCTTGTTCTGCTATGGCGTCACCCCCCTCCACCATCTTCGTCGGAGCTCTGCAGCTAGAGTTGTCACCTCTTGCAGTACCGCCAACATCAAAATGGAACAAAAAACTTAATCAATATTCATCATCATTCACGGACTTCAACAATTGAGCCAAGAGTCCAACCTAACTCAAAAGGTCAACCTTCACTATCTAACACAAGCTCAGAAACGTAAATCATTCTGTTATACTAAAAATTATTTTTCCCATCACAAATTGAACTCGACACTATGAGTCATGACAATGTCAAGGGCACCTAGTCCTAGAGTGGGGGACTAATGGAATATAATGGTCACAGGACTTTAATGTTATGAAGAACTTAGAAAAAATTCTAAGTCTTTGACCAAATATATGACAGATTGGTCATGACGACCAGTCATGAGGGATGACAGTTACTCACGATCCAAAGGCCCATGACGTGACGTGTGGCATGAAGACGTGAAGATGGATGACAATTACATTTTTATCCCAAGGGTCTAGGGCTTAAGACTTGGAGTTGACACGGATCAAGGTTCTGAAGATCATGACAGTTACTAGAAGATCTTAAGGTTGACAATATGACAAGTTACTCGTTGGATTGAAGACACATGGACAATCAAAACACTGCATTTTGAGGGTTTCTCGTCAGGAAGTATCATTTGGCACCCAGAATTCAAATTCAAGACTAATGACACAAGGGCAACAGAAAGTTCCTAGGATTACACACTTGCAAATACTCTGACACGCTCACCCTTACGCTTCCAATGGCTATGATAAGTTTCATATTTTGGTACTTTCATAGGATAGAATGACACTTATCTGCTTTGTTTTCTATGAAACTATTAATCAATTTCCCCATTTTTTTGTGTAAATTTAGCATAGTTAAGGAATGAATACATATATGTATAAGTTGATGCAATTCTTGTCAAAATCTCATGTAGGTAAAAAGCACAGAGCAAAGGAATGACAAAGCAAGAAAAGTATGGGAGCCCGCTCTGTGCAGCAGTTAGTAAAAACGCAATAACTTGAGCTACAGATATCGGATTGAGGTGGTTCAAATTGCTAATTAAAGTTAAGAGATTGATCTACAACTTTGTAGCTGATGTCAAGTCAAGATTAAGACTGCTGAGCGGCCCCACCAACCCGTTGAGCGGCTTGGACAAATTTGGCCTATAAATAGATGCTCAAGGCTCTCATTCTATCATCACTTCTTCCACAACTCTTACACACAATTCTGATAGTGTAGAGCACGAAATTTAGGCTTAGTTATCAACAAAGAGGAGGCCAGTGAAGGAGCCAAGAGTGATCAAGGAAGCATGGCGGTTGTTGTCATGACAGCGAGAGAAAGTGTCACGGTAAGCGTCCATCACCTTGCCTCTGACATTCTCTCTTGTAAGAGGATTTCTAATCCTCTTGTTGTTGGGATTTTGATGACTATTGTAGCATGATTGTATCCATGTACTTTGTATTAATGAATCTATTACTTTCTATGATTTACATGAATAGATTTTACGCTTAATGCCAATTATCAAGGGTTAGGGTTTAGGGTAGAGTATTACCGTCAGATATATTTGACGGTAAGCTACTTCCAAAATGAAGCGTTTTTCATAGTGTCAATGGGTTTAGGGTATATGGTATTATCGTCGAACATAACCGATGGTACAGTACGTCCTAAACGCAGCGTTTTGTATTCGACATGGAACGCTGCATTTGGTAAAATGATTACCGTCAATGATGGTTGTGCCAACGGTAATAGAAATATTTTGGCACCAAAAATTGGCGCCACTTTTTTTGTTACCGCCGGATAATTTTCATTAACTGACGATAATCTGCGAATATAAAACGCAGCGTTTCCGGATACTCTTTACCGTCAAACATGTCCGACTGTAATAGTTTTAACAAAACATTGCATTTTTGTTGAAAGCTTTTTACACTCTCATCGTTAAATAATATATCCTTCTTTACAGCTTTCAAATCCTCAAGGGATCCAATTGCAGTATAGTCTGGTATAGTCGTATCCACAGGGAGTTGCAAAAATATCATTCTTGAGTTTGTTAATTAAACAATAAAGTGAAGGATTAATGATTTGATATTTTAGATAAATAAATAAACAACATAAAAGATAAATAGGCAACAAATCAGAGGTAGATCCGGAAGCTTGTTGGGAATTGAATCCTATTATAGTTTCATGCATCCATTTACTTAATACAACAGAATTATCATTTCATTGATTGCCCGCCACCAGTTCTTAACTTGTCCATTGCTCTCGCGCATGAAAATATCATCAGGTTTCCTTTGTTAAGTGATAAGTGCCTAATTTATACAATTTTGACATATCAAAAGGGCACTTATCTGCAAACTTTTTAAACAATTTATCTAATTAATTCTCCTTATTTTGTAGGATATTAATATATTTTGAAGAATGGATGCAAGCATGATTTAATGAAGAATAATCCCATGAAGAAGGGAAGAAAAGGGCAGAATTGGAAAAGAGCTTAAAAAGAAGATTCTGGACGAAGGCATCGCTCAGCGAGGAACAAGGAATCGCTCAGCGCTTAGCTAAGAATCGCTCAGCGACGTTGTTGGTATCGCTCAGCGAATTTGAGTCGGCAAGCCACTTGCGCCGGCGCCATCATGAAGCCAGCTGGAGCCAACTGGAGCCAGCCAATCACAGAGTGCCACGTCAGCGCCGCCCTGCAAAAAGCTGCCAAGCATTTAATGAAGACGCGTACAAGTACGATCGCTCAGCGATTAAGCGCCGCCGCCCAGCGATTCAAAGCTTATCGCTCAGCGAAGGAACCAAAACCGCTGAGCGACAGACCCCAAATTTTGCCTATAAATAGAGGAGGCCGAGACCACTTCGAGGACATCATCCATTCCCCCTCCAAACACCATTCTTCCATAGTTTCTTTGTACTTTAAAAAGCTTAGTTTAGTTTAGGTTAGGTTAGGAACAAAGACGAGGCTTGTGAAGGAGCCGGAGATC
>QANU01084250.1:121914-142515 GCA_003254905.1 Nissolia schottii | reverse complement strand
AAATTCCCAACAAGCTCCGGAACTACCTCTGATTTGTTTCCTATTTACTTTTTATGTCATTTATTTACTTATTTATTTAACTATCAAATTATCAAATCCTTCACCTTATTGTTTAATTAAATGAACTCAAGAATGGTATTTTACAACTCCCTGTGGGATCGACCATACCCTATACTGCAATTGGATTCCTTTTGGAATCTGAAAGCCGTAAAGTAGGTATGTATATATAAATTTAATTTGAACAACAAAAGCGCATAGAAGCTTTCAACGAGCTTGGCATGGTTGTGACAAAACCTAAACCGTGTCAAGATCTGAGAAAGTGGTTAAAAAGGCTTTCATCATTAAGCTGTCACTTTCGCACACAAACTTAACAAAGTACACCAACGTTATTCCAGATGTTAAAACAGCTAATCCTTCATTCCAGTTACGGCAACTAAGAATTAGATGAATTGATTTAGTTCCAACTTATGATGCCGCTCTCGCGCGCAATTAGGCAGTTTGAAATCATGCTTTAGGTAGCAAAGCTAAAACAAGCATTAAGCGTAAAATCATTCAAGGAAATCATAGAAACTGATAAATTTATATGCAAAAGTTACATGGATACAATCATACTACCATAGTCATCAAAATCCCAACAATAAGAGGATTAGAAATCCATCTTACAAGAGAATCTCAGAGGCAAGGTTATGGACGCTTACCATGACACGTTCTCACGCAGTCATAACAACGACCCCCGTGCTTCCTCGATTTCCTGGCTCCTTCACCGGCCTCCTCTTTGTTGCTAAACTAACCTAAGCTTTGAAGTACAAAAGAAATGAGAGAAGAATGAATTATGGGTGGAAGGTGAGTTTGTTGAAATGAATGGCTTGGCCTTCCTATTTATAGGCAAAATTCGATGTCACCGCTGAGCAGTTAGGGCAAGCCGCTGAGCAAATTAAGTGTCACCGCCGAGCGATAATAGTACTTCCGCTGAGTGGTTTAGTCTTTTCCGGTGGCTACAGGCTGTCGTGGCGCCTACAGCTGGTAGTGGCGCCAACTTTTGCAAGGCGGCGCCGACTTTGCAGGGCAGCGCCGAATTTGCAGGGCGGCGCCAGCTGGCTTCATAAATGCGCCGGCTGCAAGTGGCTTGGTGGGTACGACCGCTGAGCGGTCTAGGGTACCTCGCTCAGCGGTGCTTGTCGTTTGTGCGCTAAGCGGTTTGCTGATACCGCTGAGCAGCCTCTCAGCTGATTATGACTTTTTCTTTCTTTTGCCTCCTTTGCCCTTTGCTCTATTCTTCTGGGATTATTCTTTAATTGATATTCTTGCATCCATATTTAAGAATATATGATAAATCCTACAAAAGTGGGAAATTTAGTTAGATAATTCATGAAACTTTAAGCAGATAGGTGTCATTTTGCTAGTTGAATTTTGTGCAAATACGGCACTTATCAATTTTCTACATCATTATTACCATTGGACTGTTGTTGAAAGCTTTTATATGGACTCTCTAGTTTGTTTTCTATCTACTGTTTTGCTTTCAAATCCTCGAGGAATTCAATTACAGTATAGTGAGAAGGTTGTCGTCCTCTGGGATTGATGCTTTAAAATAGTCGTTCCTTGAGTTGTGATAATTTAAGCAATAAAGGATGGTTGGTTTTGTCTGGGAAATTAACAAAGAAATGAACTGAAGATATAAAGCATAAATTAAGTTGAGTTTGGCTAGTAAAGAAAGATGTTGGGATTTGATTTGCAATACTACTTCAATGTAACCATTAACTTAGTAGGTATGATCTATGAGTTCTTGATTTTATCGCCACCAGTTCTTAACTTAATCATCTCTTTCAAGCATGTTAAGATCACTCGATTCCCTTTTATTATTTTGTCAATCTCTTGCACAAACTAACAAAGCAAATCGATGTTAATTCAGATGTTAACACGACTAATTCCTCATTCCAATTACGGCAACTAAGAATTAGATGAATTGATCTATATCAAACTTAATAATTGTAACTTTCGTTCACAAATATTTAAGCATAACATCAAGCTTAGAATAGTAAAATTAAAACCTAACTTGCTTACAACTCAAATAGTGTAGCTTTCACTCACGCGATTAAGCCTCAAATCAAGATTCAATAAGCTAAACCAAAACTAGCATTAAGCACAAGATCAAATCATTAAAATCGTAGAACATCATAGATTCATACAACAAAAGTCAAGATGGATACATTTAAGAAATACAACGCATCAAATCCCAACAAGAAGGAAAGTTAGCTATCCATAGACATGGATAGGTTACAAGCTTACAAGAACTTTAGAGAAAACAACTGGTTGAAGAGTAACGGTGGTTTGTTTCCACACTTCCACCATGAACTACAATCTTTGGAAATTTGTCCAGCACTTCCCCTGAGGGATTCTCTAGCTCCTAAGCCTTTCTTCCTATTCCTAACTCAGGTATGGAGTGTATGGTGTAGAGGGAATAGATGGAATGGGATGGGAATGGATGGGAGTGATGAATGAAGCTGCAGGGGTGCCCTCAATTTATAGACCACAACAAGGCCGCTCAGCGGATTGGTGGCTTCGCAGAGCGGGTTTCACTGAGCAGGTTGGTGCAACCGCTGAACGGATAAGTCAATCATGGCGGTTGCTTTAGTCTTCTGTGGCGGCTACCAGTGGCTGCTTTTTTGACAGAATCTTTGGTGGCCACAGCCTGTGACGGCTGCTTGGCTGGCATGACAGCTTGTGGCGGCTACTAGTGGCGTGATGGGTGAGATCGCTCAGCGGGTTGGTGAGATTGTTGAGCGAACCAGTGTATACCGCTAAGCGCGATGATGATTCCGCTGATCGGAGAGCCTTGAAACTTTGAGAATTTTTGTTCCTTTTTCATTGAGTATTTCTCATTTGTCACCATCTTCATGGGTTTATGCTTCTTTCCTATATATGTGAATTTATCATAGAAAATTGGATAAATTGGCTTGTAAGTGCATATAATTTATTTACATAAGTGTCATTTAAACATATGAAATACTTAAATTATGACACTTATCAACTCCCCCCAACTTAAGAGTTTGTTTGCCCTCAAACAAAAGGTACTGGTTTCCGGAAAAATGATTTTCAAAGATAGGATGACAAATGAACAATTAGTTTTGCAATTTAATCACATGAAATTATGGTTTCAAAAATTCTTCACCAATCAAGATATATGATGCCCACAAAAGATAATTATATCAGATAAAATGTAGTATTTCTTATGAATGCAACTCGGCAATATAATCTATTATTTTTCAATCAAGCAAATTGTCAAATAATCACTCAATCTGCAATGATGACAGATAGGGTAAGTGTTTCACTCAATGTCAACCATTTAATCACATCAAATCAGATTTGTTACCTGTTTCATCTATTGTAACAATTGCGTGGTTAATCAAGGATCATGAAGGACTTTCAAGGGTTGTAATGTGGCTGGGCTTTCAAAGAACTTTGGTTTTTCTGGATAAGAATGTTTTCTAATCAAGAGAGCAGTAAACAAGAATTTTCAACTTCTTCTCCTTTTATCTCTTTGTTACCCTTTGTCACATTCTTTTGTCACTCTTTTCCTCTCTTTCTTTATGCCCTTGGTCTCAATTCATCTGTCTATTTTTGTCCTTTTGAGCACAAGGTTTTTATAATTAGCTTGATTTCTTGGTTCTATTCATTAATAGCTGAAAACCTCCATTTTTTTGTCAATGTTTTCTTTCTCCCCCCAACTTAAACTTCTTTTTGCTCCCAAGAAATTGCTCTCTTTGATAAAGAAATCATTATTTTTCTTCTTGGGTAAAAAATCCAAAAACCTTTAAGGCTCAAGGGGGCTGGCAAGAGATTTTCCTATTAAGGGTAAATTTGTGTGGCCAAGTGTTTAAGCTAACTAATGAACAGAAAATGCCTTGGTCATTTCCTATCTTTTCCACGCAATGAACAAAATCAGAAACTCAAACAAATTCAACTGTGTGACTAGGTGATTTTCTCTCCCTTATAGTGTTTAGGCTACACTCCCTTTCCTGGCTGCAGCAGTAGCTGCCTCCCCCCTGCGGCTGCAGCAGTAGCTACCTCCCTTCTTTTCGATTTTGGTGAGAAACTTTATGTATTTTATAGTAATTTGTTTGGATAATGTCAAATATCATTTTAGGTTTATCTATTTTTTTTTCAAATGATTATGAGAGATTATGCTTAAATTTTTTTAATTTTTTTGTTTTAGTATTACTTATAAATTATAAATTGATACGACAAGTTGTCTCACCTTTACGGGTGCCTACAAGTCAACAAGAGATAAGTCACGAAATCCACACCAGTGGGCACCCTGATCGTATACCAAAAGATTGAATAGGATAAAATCAATATAATTATATGTGGCACACTAAACACATGATAGTATATAAATTTATACCATGTATTTCTTATATTATACTATCAAGTATTATACTATCATGTTTAATAATATCACGTTTTATCCTATTACCAAACGAGGCCTGAATGTAATTGCTATCGACTAATTGTGTAAAGTTTTTTTACACTATTATTCAATCAAAATTTGCCGCATAAAAAAAATTATGCATATAAAATTATTTGATCTGACGATAATGTGAAAACTTAACAAATGCATAACAATTAAAGTCAATAAGTATTTCTATAAAATTACTTTAATATATTTTTTTTTACATCAAATTATTATTTATTTTAAGGTTTTAGTTGATTTGTGTTTTTTACCTGTGCAAAACATGGGTAAATACACTAGTTTTTGATATAATTGGTTCTCATTCTTAATTAATATTTCTTGATGGTCCTTTATATAATTAATTTTTCATATATATATATATATATTACTTTATTATAATATCCAATCCGTTAGGTTATAATAATAGTATATACTTTTAATTTTTTTTGATGAATTTGCATTTTTTTATTAATAATCTCCCAAATAAAAGCAAGTAATAACTTTATTGATCTATTCATTTCCTTCTATTTTTAGTATATTTCTATTAGTTCTGTTTCGTAATGAGAAAACATTTATAGAAACATAGTGATAAGATTTCATCTTCATGAAATATGTGCTTAGTGTATGCATTTGGGGCGACCAGACTTTATTCCTCTATTGGCAACGAATTAGGTGGGCGTTTTTGGTCTCATTCCCTAAATATATATCCCTTTGATTTATCCAACTATACTAATCGTTCACATACATTGAAATGTCCCCAACTTTTGCTAAATTCCATGTTTACAATTGAAATATCCCTTATCGGACATCATATAAATGTGATGTGGTAGCTCCTCATTGTTGTTAGACAATTAAAATATTTAAGGGCACGAAATTTTGGAAACAAGATAATTTAAAAAAAAAATTCTAATTTTTTTTCTAAAAATAAACAAAGAGTGTGTACACATTCATGCAAGGGGTTTAACCAAGAGGTAAATAAGACAAACGAGTTTATAGATTGAAGGAAAGTCAAATAAAGAAATCAAATGCATGCATTCCATTTCAATTTTTTATTTAATCGTAATCACCGAGATTTAAAGTTTAGTATTAGACTCCATCTAATTCAATTTAAGCTAGGTTGGCCTTTTATAATGATAAAGCTCTCACAATATTAGTTGTTTTTTTTTTCTATATCCACAAAACTTGATATTTTATTTAATATGTTTTGCTAACCAGTGTCTTTATCAATGTCTTGAGGCCATTGATTAATGAACCTAAAATAGTAAGTTTTAAACTTAAAATGCATTTATGATTTATTGAAAATATAAAATTTTTAATGTAAACCTACTATTTTTGTTTTCTTAACAAGTGTTTACAAAACTCTTATTTAAAAGAAACAATTGTGAAATCAGTTAAACCAACATTGGTTGCATGCATTCCATTTCATGCGTGTCAGGAAACACAAAACCCTATTGCAGGGCGTGCCGCTAAGCATAGTGTTTGGGTTTCTTTGGATAGTTGTGACATGCCAATCAGCTTATAGGGGTTTTCCATTTGATGCTGCTAGCTTATGGCCTCCATCATTGACTTCAGCGCATTGTTGAGTTAACATTTCTAAAAGAGTTTGATTATCTCTACTACGCGTTTTAATTATTTTATTGATTTTAATTAAAAGTTTCACACTATATCAAATCACAAGATATTGTAGGTAAAACTTTTGAAATAATTTATATAAAATTTAACTATTTTTATTGATATACATAATTGAATGATAATGTAAATTTTTTTACATTGATAATACATAACAATTAAATTCAATTTTATTTTGGTAAAACATATATTTCAATTAAGAGATAGTGTACTTGCTAAGCCCGTTTGGCTAAGATGCTATAGCTTCACCAATGAAGGGAATGGGAGTGTAAGGTAAAGGGTTAAGTGCCAACTTAGTTTCCGAATAAGTTTTCATCTTTATAGTTCTCACGATTTTCATTTTAATCATTATATTTTGGTTCTAGTGCTCATATGTCAAAAATTTAGTTTTTTATCCCTACAAGTAATTGTTTTTTTCCTTCTCGAAAATAGATATATTTTTGGGTGAGATACATTATATGTTTTTTAATAAGAGTCAAACACATGTTTTTTAATTTACGCTTTGACACAGACCAAATGAGATACCACTTGAATTATTAGCTCTCGACATCCTTGCATGTAATTGTTGGTCCTTATAATCACTAGTTTAGGTTTTAATTTTCTATAGTTGTTACGTTTGTTTCTTAAATGTTTAGGCTATGTTTGGGACGTTTATAAGTTACTAATAATGAAAGAGAAAGGAGAGGCAAGAAGAAGAATGGATAAAGATATACTATACTCTTGTTTGGATGTCAAACAAGTTTAATTAGGCATTTATATCATGATGAAAGTATATCCTTGAGTTTATTTATTTGATATATTTTGTGAGTTTTATTATTATGAGATTCATTTTCAATCATTTTTATGATCCTTGGGAATTTAAAATCATATGGTCGTAGGGTACATAATGAAGGAATGCCTAGCTTTTTGCTCTAGATATTTAGAAGATAGTGACATTGAAACAAGGTTTAATTGGCCAAGGCGCAACGATGATGACAATGAACAAAATTCCAGTAGTGAATTTACAATTTCATCAAATATTTTTCCAACATTAGGGAAGCCAATTGGGGCTATCAAGATTTTTTTCCTTGTCGTCGTTGGAGAGAATACAAGCTCATCATTATGTGTTGACTAACTGTGAATTAGTTGATCCATTTCACAAGTAAGTTATATGGTCTTATTAGTTAATTATCTCATTACTATCCATTTAATTAGTATATGTAAATTGGTTGCTTCTTTATCCAGAAAATGTAGAATTGAGGTCTCTAGGATGCATCACGGCAAAAGAAACTCCTTCAAAATTGTAGAAGAATATGTGCACAAACATTTTTGCAAGTGGTTTAGAGAATATGTAAGATATTTATATTTTATTCCACTTAAATTTTCCCTTCAAAAATCATGACTTTGATATCTTAGCCATAATGTGTTTCAAAAAATAATAGGTAGCACGAAAGGATGATCCAAATCTTACACAAGAAATTGAATGCGGCTTGCACAAGAGCCAAATGATATTGCAAGGAGATTTGATGAGTATAACATCCATGGATTTAAGTTTCGTACTAAGAGGAAAGAGCAAGGGTTGAGAACCCAAAATAGTGGTGTTGTTATATCTACTGTTACTAAGATTTTCTGGTGGTAGGAACCCTATTGAAAGGTCAAGTGATGACACTTACCATGATAAAGTGGTTGACATAGTATAGCTAGATTATTATGTTAAGTTAAAAGTTGTGTTATTCACATGCATTTGGGTGGGCACTACAATCAACAAGGGAACCAAGATAGATCAATTTAGGATAACAAATGTAATTTTTTTTTTTCGCTTCATACACAATGGTGCACATAAACCAGACGAGCCATTCATCCTTGCAACTAATGCTAGCATGGTAAATTATATTGACGATCCAATTGATCAAGGTTGATGTTGTGTTTGTCATATGAAACGTAGAAACATGTATGACATGGGAAATGTGAAAATGCATGGAAGATTCAGAAGAGCTATCAATGGAGGACATACCTTTTTGTGAGCAACATCTAGAGAACATTGACGAGTTTCAATTAGTGGCAGATAATGCTAATGAACAAGAACAAACATGAACCAAATTTTGATGAAGATAATGATAGTTGTAGTGATAGAGATGATGGAAGAATGTTAGATTAGTTTAATACCTTCTTTTTAAACTGAGGACTTATGTACTTTTGTCTTAAATATTAATTGGTTCATCTAGTTAATCATATAGTATATTAGGGGTGTTCATGGCCGGGTTGGGCCGGGTCGGCTTATACCTGAACCCGACCCTATATTTAGACCGGGTCAATTTTGAGGATTCGAACCCGACCCTAAACTCGATAGGCTTGATCATCTTTGGGCCGAGTAAAAAATTGGGTTTGGATCGGGCCAAAACTGGCCAAAACGTTTGATTCTATATTTTCTAAGTGCCTTTGTTATTGTAAAATAAAACTCCTTCCAGTCAGAAACCAATTCAAGAATAAAATGTGCAAAATATGAACACCTGTGACTGCTATATATCACTATGAACAGACAAAAGGCACATCACAAAATTGAAAGCATGCAAAGGAACAAAAATCAACTCCAAACTACAATAGATTTGCAATAAAGTTAACTACAATAGAATTGCAATCATGGGATGGGATGGGATTGCAAGAATCCAATTCCTTTAATTCTTGTGATTTCTCATAATGGGATGGGAAGGAAAAAATAAAAAATGCATAATAGTATAGCATATGGGCCATCGGGCTGGGCCGGGTGGCCTGCAGCTAAACTCGAACCCGGAATGAATTAAAATCGGGTTTTGTTTTTTTTTAGAGTCTTTTAAAATCAGGCTCGATTAAAATTGGGCCCGATTCGGCCCGAATGCTTCCGGCCGGTCCGGGTTGGCGGGCCGGACTGGGTTATGAATACCCCTATAGTATATATTTTGATTTCACATTTTAGATGCTTTTATGAGTGTATTTTGTAGGTATTTTGTTCACTATGAAGTAAAAGGAGTGGTCTACTTGACCACCCTCTATTTCAAGCAATGGGGTGAAACCCATTGTCACAACATCTTCCCGCTGTTCGCGGGTCAATGCTGGGTAGACCTTTGACAACTGCTTTGTTGAGCATCACGTGTCGATCTTGCACTACATCAGTATTGGTCAGAAACAACACACTGCGTCAGTACAACACAATTAAATGGGTTAGTTTGAGAAAAGTATTGGTGTGTATCACCTTTCTGTTATGAACGTTGCTGAGTGGGCTGTGTGTTAACGCCAAGGCACTTTCTCCGGTATTTCCCTTGATTGATGGTCTTGTAGTTGCCATGTCTATGTAAAGGAACAATTAACAATACCAACTTAATTAAAAAGCATTCAAGCAACACATGTCCTTTACATGCCAACATTCAAGCAACACATGTATAGTATGCACCAACTTTATTCGACATGATGCACAATCTTTACATGGTGGAGTGCACAAACATGCAGGCAACAATGCACACAAAACCCTAAACCCTAATCCATTAACATGTTATCATAACATTAACAAATGCATATTATGCACACACATTATTCAACATCATGCACAAACATCACACCATGCAGTGCACAAACTTTGCTTTGACTAATTTGTTCATTTTAACGTGGTATGCATATGTAATATTTGTGCACCCTAACTCCAGACCACACCACAGCAAGCAAAACCCTAACTGCAAAATCACACTACGCCACAAATCCAAGAATAATAGAGAAAAGTTGCGAGAACACAAACAACGTGGTATGCAAGCAACTCACACACTCGATGCACAAACTTTAAAGCACGTTAATTGTGCACAAACATTATTCATACTACAGTGAAGTGTAATGTTTAAAACGAATATTATACAAAAACGAAGATCTATTTGTAAAACGAATGCATTCAGTGAAAAGCGAATGGAAAAGCGAACAATTAAGAAAAACGAAGTGTGTTCGATGCACTCACCAATCTTCTTGTACTTCTTGTTTCTTCGGTTGCGTACTGGGAAAGATTGTGTAGGGAGCACAATGTAATCGCAGGAACAGAGAGGAGAGTGAAGAAGCAAGGATGAAATCGCAGAGAATGAAGAGAACGAGGAAGACAAAGTAAACGAAGAGAGTGAAGAGAGTGAAGAATACGAAGGGGGTTTCTCTGAATCCTTATTTTTTGTGCAACGAAGGGAAGTGGAAGTGGAAGCGGGAAGTGTGGCTTCACACGCGATTTGATGTGAGTTGGAGAGAGAGTGGATGAGGCGGTTAGTTTGAGGGGCCCACCATATTATAATACGGGTGTATATATGGTGTATGTTTTAAGGGTGTACATGTAGCACTGCTCATATTAAAATTAGCCAAACTGGTGGTTCCATTAGGAATCGTTCATTTTCGTTGAAGTTATAGCAATAGTGAAAATGGTGGCTAATTAATAATAAAATTGTAGCTATTTGTATGTCACCGCGATTATAAAAATCGTGGCTAAAGTATTAGCGACTCCTCCTTTAGCCATGATTTCATAAACCGTGGCTATCAATCTTTTTCATGGTTTTTGCTCATATTAGCTGCAGTTTTAACCGTGGACAAACTCCTTTTTTTTTTGTAAGGGAAGGGAAATGCAAAATTAGACACTCTCTCCTTGGCCCCCAATTAATTTTGAGGATAAAAAAATGAGGAGTTTGGATGACAAGAAAAAGACAAGATGTTCATCCTTAGCCATTCATTTTCAAATATATTTGTGTTAATTATGTTTTGAGTCTCACATAAATTGTGAATTTTATATTTTACCTCTCGTGAATTTTTTTTGTTAGGAAATCGTCTCTCATAAATATTTTTGGTTTGATTTTAGTTTCTGTCGTCCATGTGGGCCATTAGCTGTTGACGTGACAGTTAACTTAGTTATGTGGCAATCATGTGGCACACACATGACATGGGTTAATTCAGTTTTTAGTTTTTCATAAATCGCAAATTTTGTTTTTCACCTCTCATAAATTTTTCGTTAGAAAATTGCCCATCATAAATGTTTTTGTTAGGACATTGTCTCTCACAAATTTTTTTTGTTAGGTTTTAGTCATTGTTATCCTTTATTTGGACCATTAACTACTGACATGACAATTAACTTGGTCACGCAGTAAACAAATCAACCACAACTTTTTAGTTGGTTTCTCACCTATCCCATGGGATAAATACTCCATGTTACTTAATTTATTCATTATTATAATTTTTACAATTAAATTTATTAATTTTTGTTATTATTTTATGATCTAATATGACATATTGATGGATTATATGATCTAATGTGATAAATTAATAATTTTCAATACAATATTTGTAAAGAGGTGCATCGTAAGCTCAAATGGTCCGCAAATTTCTAAATTTTTTATAAGTTGACTCTTTTTAATGATTAATGAAAAATTTATTATAATCATATAGAACATAAAATAATAACAAAAATTAATAAATTTAGTTATAAAAATTATTTAAAATGAATAAATTAAGTAACATGAAATATTTACTTTATAGATTAAAAGAGTGTAGTCTACACATGACATAAATAATAACGATATTGATAATGAGATATCAAATTTTTTTTGGATATGACAAGAATTTTAGTTGAGTATCAATTTCTATTTTGGTTAATGATGTTTGTTTTGCCTTTTGTTTGTTTTGTTTGAACGCTCAAGCAAAATAAAGGTTGTATGCTTTTCAGTAACATTCTCTTTTTACAGCTGGTGCTGCTTCTTATTGTGCTTCACGCTCATTTCTGTTCTTATTGTGTTATTAATAATTAGAAATGTTTCAATTTTTGAACTATTTAGCTTAATTATTTTTTTTAATAATTTTTATAATTGATACTTGACAATAATATTATTTTTTTCTTTTTGTTTTATCTCCAAAAACTGTCCATAAGAGTGTGTGTGAGAAGAATAAATTGACTAAATTAATAAGAGGCTCAAACATTAATTTCTCATGAGTATAAATTGGGACCTCCTCCTCAAGGTTCTGTTTATATCAATGACATTTTTGTAAATCGTAGACGCTCCTTATCTTAAAACTCATTATTATTATTATAATTATTGTCAATTTCCCTAAAGTCGCTTTGAGTGACCAAAATAATTTAATGGAGCGTGTAATTCTAATTTGACACAGAGGCTCCCGCATTTGCAAAGAGGCACACACATACATATCTTTATGTAAATATATTCGGCTGAATCAGTAATTTAAGATCTTACCATGATGATGTTTCTGGGGAAGGGCCATATGAAACACAATGATGGTAACTCAGCATATGCTGCTTCAGACCAATATTTCTTCCCTCAAATTTACTTTTCGTACTTAGACATTATTATTATTATTATTTAACCAAAATGCCTCTCTCTCTATTTCTCAGAAACCTTCTTCGTCTTCGTTACTTGCTGACAAGCAATGTGACGTAAACATGTCCAAACGTTTAGCCCATTTTGTTCATGTCATAGACTGAAGAGTTCAGAAGAAGATATTTGCTAGGCCGTAATTGTAACTTTCATACAAGTACAACTACATTTTTATGTATGCAATTTTTATTGCTGAATTTATTCAAATTATCTTAATTTAATGACTTGAACATTTGGTTGAATCAATTAAGTAAAATTGTGTGTTTTTACTATTGCATTATAAGGGATCTCATAGACCGACGAATTGTTTGACAAACAATAAATAATTTAGTTTCTCATAAAGATGATGATATAAATATGATTTTTAGTAAGAAAATTTGTCAATTTGATAATTTTAAATGAAGTGAAAAATGTGTTTTAAAAGTGACCTTGTTTTATATTTTGCTATTTTCACTTTAAAAAGCGAACTCATTTTAAAAGAAATTTAATTTATTGATTAACATGCCAAGCATGCAATAGCAGATCTTTTTATATACTGAATGTCCCAAATTGACGACTATTAATTTGGTTCACACTTCGCTGCTTTTATAGATTGAAGTAAACAATTCTGAATCAGTCTCAGAAGTCAGAACTTCTTTTCTTCTTTTGTATTCCTTTTCAGTCACAAATAAGAAAAAAAAAATTAAACTTTGGGTTGGGGCAACAGTAACAGGCCAAAGGTTCTTCACCTAACGCTGACCCGGACTTTAAATTTTCCCAATGGTTTATAAATTATTTTCCCAATGATTTATAAATTATTTGTGATTAATAACTTTAAATGATATCTTCGTTTTAAATATCATTAGAATGATATCTTATATGATCTTTCATTCCTAAAAAATATGAATCAGTCACATAAAAAAGAGTCAAGCTACGATGAACTCAATTTAAGAAAATATTTACTATCACCTTACATGTTAGACGTTTTTATGTGACTTTCTTTTTTTTTTAGGTTGCTTGTCTGGTATTCAAGGCTTAGCCTTGACTAATCCGGGTCGACCCGGATCGCGCACCTGGTTATTATGGGTGAGTCTCACTGCGGGGATAACTGCGTATACAAGGTATCGAACTCGGAACTTTGCTTAAGGTATACCAAGCCGATTACTACTTGGACCAACTCCGTTGGTTATGTCACTTTCTTTTTCTCAAAGGAATACGCCCCTTTTAATTAAGAACCACAACTACAAAATTGAAATAGAACAAGAAGTACAGAGTTTAAAATCGATACATCTCAAATCATGCAAAACATTGTCTTTAAATTAAAGTTATCTATGCACTACCTAGAGTACAGTAAATATTGCAACCAAATGCCGTTGTAGAACTCAGATGAGAAGCAAAGGTTGCAAGGTGACCTACATAACTTGCAAAAGTAGAGGAGGAAGCAAAATATGAACCGTAGCCTAAAATATGGACAAGAAAATGAAGAGATAAAAGTTGTAATATCTGATGAGTCTCCAATTGATGAAATATTCATACATAAACCAAAATTACATTATTATTAGTTCATCTTCTGCTAGTGAACTATTTATTCAAATCATGCTTCAACAATAAAACTTCTTGGTGATGAAGCAATAAAATTTGAAAATATTAGAAAAAAAATGTCAAATATATCACAAAAATTTCAAAAATTAACTGCACACATTTCATTTGTTTCTTTAAAATATCCCAATCAATAATACAATGATATACCTTGTCTTCCCCCCCCCCCCACTTTGTTTTTCCATAATTTTGTTTCCCAAAATAAATTGAAGTTGATGAATTCTACTTTTTCCACATAGACATGTTTCTATTTCACTCTAAACAAAGAGCACAACAACAACAATAACACAGACAGACACGAGCATTGTGGCCAGTGTGGCCTGTAATCCCACCTAACAAAATGAACCCGAAGCTCTTGGAAGTGGCAATAAGCCTATTAGATATGGTTGGGAAAATGACAATTTAGGTCCACGTGATGGTATTTGCGCTCTTCAACCTCTTTCATTTGTCCCCTCTCCCCAACCTCCAATCTTTCGAAAGTCTCGTATATATGGCCTTATCTTAGGGCACGGTCTCAAATGATTCAATTATAAGATAATATCAAAGTCTATCACATACATGTATATGCTTTATATTCGATTATTCATGTATATTGTTATACTCTAAATATTCATACTTGATGTGTCTATACGAGAGTAACAGCGTATCGTGGCTTTATAACACGGCGAACTTTACATCTCGTCTTAAAATTTTATTTTGATGAAAAAAAAAAGAGAAAAATGGATACATAGGAAAAGGAAAGTAAGTATCCCTCCCCCTCTAAAGTGAAAAAACTGAGACACTCCATAATTATATCAACAAGTGTATTAATACTATTATTCCTTTATGTAATGGTAGAGAGTATCTTATTGTGCCTTTACTTTAGAAATCAAATCGAAAAATGAATACAAATATCTGCATTTGGTAAACATTTCTAGTTCCGAGAATAAGCTGAAAATATTTGTAGTAATAAAAAAAACGAAAACGAAAAAGAAAAAGAAAAAAGAAATGTTAAAAGCAGTCTACAAAACAAGGAGTAGGAGACATCTCCACCTCAACCCAAATTGCTTTTTGTGACCCATAGAAGAAGGGCGAGAAGCCACACCGCCCCCCCACCCCGAAAGAAAGAGTGGTCAAAATAAATAGATTGCATTTGCCCTGTTACATTTCTGCACACCCACACAGCCGAAAAGCAGGAGAGAAGAGAGAAGGAAAGATGATAACGGCGGTGGACTTCTACCACGTGATGACGGCAATGGTGCCGCTGTACGTGGCGATGATCCTGGCATACGGGTCGGTGAAGTGGTGGAAGATATTCTCGGCGGACCAGTGCTCGGGGATAAACAGGTTCGTGGCGCTGTTCGCGGTGCCGCTGCTGTCGTTCCACTTCATAGCGTCGAACAACCCGTACGAGATGAACCTGAGGTTCCTGGGGGCGGACACGCTCCAGAAGGTGATCCTGCTGGTCCTCCTGGGCGTCTGGAGCAACCTCTCCAAGAGGGGATCCCTGGAGTGGACCATCACCCTCTTCTCCCTCTCCACCCTCCCCAACACCCTCGTCATGGGGATCCCCCTCCTCAAGGGCATGTACGGCGACTTCTCCGGCAGCCTCATGGTCCAGATCGTCGTCCTCCAGTGCATCATCTGGTACACCCTCATGCTCTTCATGTTCGAGTTCAGGGGCGCCAGGATGCTCATCTCCGAGCAGTTCCCCGACACCGCCGCCTCCATCGTCTCCATCCACGTCGACTCCGACGTCATGTCCCTCGACGGCCGCCACCCCCTCGAGACCGAGGCCGAGATCAAGGACGACGGCAAGCTCCACGTCACCGTCAGGAAGTCCAACGCCTCCCGCTCCGACATTTTCTCCAGGAGGTCCGGGGGCCTCAACTCCAACGCCACCCCGCGCCCTTCCAACCTCACCAATGCCGAGATTTACTCCCTCCAGTCCTCCAGGAACCCCACCCCGAGGGGCTCCAGCTTCAACCACTCCGATTTCTACTCCATGATGGCCGGCGGCAGGGGCTCCAATTTCGCCGCCGCCGATGTCTACGGCCTCTCCGCCACCTCGCGTGGCCCCACTCCCAGGCCTTCCAACTTCGACGACGACGGCGCCGGGAAGACCAAGTTTTATCACGGCGGCGGCGTCGGCGGCGGCGGGGGGCACTACCCCGCGCCCAACCCGGGGATGTTTTCTCCGACTGTTGCCGGCGGCGGCGGCAATGGGAACGCGAAGAGGGCTAATGGCGGGCAAAAGGGAGAGGACCTCCACATGTTTGTTTGGAGCTCGAGCGCTTCGCCCGTCTCCGACGTGTTTGGCGCTCATGACCAGAAAGAGGTCAAGTTGAATGTATCTCCAGGAAAAGGTTTGCTCTTTCTCCGCTGCTTGGTTCTTTTGGTCTTTTTCAAATTTTGCGCTGTTTAACTAGCTGAATTGGATTGGATGGTTGGTTCTCAGTGGAGAACCACAGGGAGAATCAAGAGGAATACTTGGAGAAGGACGAGTTCAGCTTCGGGAACAGGGGGATGGAGAGGGAGATGAATATCATGAATAATCAGCATGACGGTGGTGAGAAGGTGGCTGTGGACGGAGGCAAGTCCAAGATCATGCCTCCCGCGAGTGTGATGACTAGGCTCATACTGATCATGGTGTGGAGGAAGCTCATCAGGAACCCCAACACCTACTCTAGCCTTATTGGTCTCACTTGGTCTCTTGTTTCATTCAGGTATGTGCCATTCCTCTTTCTCTTTCGCATCTTCCACATTTGTCATCTTCATTCTTTTTTATTATGGCTTTTTTTTCGATAACTTAATTGCAGGTGGAATGTGGAGATGCCTGCTATAATAGCAAAGTCCATCTCTATATTGTCAGACGCTGGACTTGGCATGGCCATGTTTAGTCTCGGTCAGTATACTTCTTGCTTGAATAATTTTTCATTTTTAGTTTTTTTTTTTTTTACTGCAAACAAAATTTTACAAGTAGAAATTAATAAATGCTATGTTTGAGAGAGCAGGCAAGCAAGTAAGCAATCTGATTGCACGTTACCTTTGATTATTAATTTTTAATAAATGCTATGTTTGAGAGAGAAAGCAAGCAAGCAACTCAAGATGGCAATAGCTCAGGATAACTGAGCAAAATAAATGTGGTTCGAAATATTGCGTGGATTCATGCCTTATTTGTGCCCAAGTTTTATTAAAATTCTATTTGATAATAAATAGAGTAAGAATAGTCATTAAATGAGTCCATGTAGCACCGCCTAACTAAATAACAATGAGAGCAAACAGGATACAGTGTGTTGCTGTTATGATAATGTGGCGGTTCCCTTTTGGTGATAACTTTTTGGGCAAAGTGTGCGTTGTGTGTGGGGATGGTGGTGGGAGTGATGATGAAAGGTCTTCGAGAGTGGTGTGTGATTGGTGACACATTGATTGATGGGCATGCAGCATGCTTTGATTGATGCCTTGCACACACAAATTCCCCTCTGCCTTTTTGCTATAGCCTATGATGCTTTTGATGGATGTGAATTATTAATTATTAATATATGAGAAACACAAAACACTACACGCAGGTCTGTTCATGGCCTTGCAACCGAGGATCATAGCATGTGGGAATTCCGTAGCAGCTTTTGCAATGGCCGTGAGATTCCTTACAGGTCCAGCTGTCATGGCAGCTGCTTCCCTTGCTGTTGGTCTCAAAGGCACTCTCTTACACGTTGCCATTGTTCAGGTACTGGACTGCTCCCTCTTCCCACAACCCATTATTCATTTCATATATATCCTCTCAAATATTCTCCTGCATCTGTTAAAGTGAAAGGATTCATGTACTTCATTTTTTACAAGACATCTCACTTTTTTTTTTCTTTTGTTTTTATGTGATGCGTCAATTTTATTTAATAATAAATAAACCGTAAGGTACATAATATTTTATTAAAAAATTACTAAGTGTGCATGTTTTTAGATTTATTTTAAATTAATATATTTTTAAATATAAATTATAATATCTAGATACACTTTAATTTATAAATGATTTAAAAATAAAAGTAACTAAAAATGAAGGAAGTAATTAATTAAAATACACATTTCTAGATCGGCTAAGATAAGCTACTTTAATGCTGCCCCCCTACATAAACATATTCCTATTTCAATTTGCTATAATTAATAGTAACTAGACAGTCAGAAAATTTTCTTTATAAAAAATTAAGTGTCAGGCGTGTATATGTGACATAGATTTTATGACTATATTTTATCTAACTACAGCCATATATTCTATAAAAAATTCTGTTTACATTCTCTTATCACAAATTGGTTCAAATGTACTGATACAATGTATCCCAAAAAAAAAAAATTGTTACTAGTACAATGTGATGGTATCTGCAAAAGACCAAATATTGAAATTCTCTCAATCCCTTCAAGTTTGACCAGAAATAGTAAAATAAAAGATCTCAACACATCATTATTAATTCATCACTTGAGTGTTTGTGATTGTACAACAAACATTTGAAACCAAAGTTGAATGACATGTTTGTTTATTTGTTTGTGCTGTTTGGAATCATATTGCCCAAAAATAAAATTACACAGGCAGCTCTTCCCCAAGGAATTGTCCCATTTGTCTTTGCCAAGGAATATAATGTACATCCTGATATTCTCAGCACAGCGTGAGTATAAATATATAATTTATAATTTTCATTCCTCACCCTTCTTCTTTATTTTATTTTTCTCTATCTCCATCATTATTCAATTCCCCCCTCCCCCCCCCCGGCCCCCTCTTTTAATGCTAAACAATGGAGCTTATTTAATTGAATGCAGTGTTATTTTTGGGATGTTGATTGCATTGCCCATCACGCTTGTGTACTACATCTTGATGGGGCTATGAGCAAATTGAAATGATAGAGATATGATGATGATACACTAGATTCACAAGTGGCATGAATTCAAAGCTTGTAGAGAGCATCAGGAAAAGAAAAGAAGAGAAGTTCGAAGGAATAGATAAGCATCTTGAGAATTCAATAGGAGGAACCCCAGGATGAATTTTTAACTTTATATTATTTGTCTTCATTTTCTTTTCTTTTTTCTTCTTCTTTTGAATGAATTGTCCTTTCTTAATTAGTAGTTAGTAAAGTTGTAAAATCATGCTTGTAGGCTTGTAGCTAGTAGTAATTTACAAAATGCTTATGTCGTTAAATTTTAAATTAATTATAATGTCCTCGGATTCCTTATCACTGATTAAATGAAGGCAAAGAAAGGAGTGGGAACTTGGTTGAAAGGTAGTCTTATGATAAGTTTTCCCAATATATTTGACATCCTATCTTTCAATCTTTCATATTATTTACCTATTAACATAAAAGTCAAGCTAAGGTAAAAAAAAAAAATGCTTTCATACGAAATAATAGTGTTTTGTGAGTGGTTAACGGCAAACTTCAAAATTCATACACTATAGAAAAAGGTTATGTGACCTGAAAAAGCACGAGTCTCCTAACGGCCAAAAGTATCCATAGACTTAAAATAAATGCATAGAAGGAAAAAAGAGAGGTTATGTGCCCAAAGCTCCAAGTTAAAGTTGCTTTGAGTCAATGTGTATCTAATTTCTTTTGTGACTCAATTAATGGTATGTCGTTTCACCAAAAATTGTTGCATTAATTATTTATCCGAGAGTACTGATATAAACTCCATGTTTTCTGAATAATTGTTATTTTTTTACACACAATAATTGAGTATGAGGCCACAGAATTCAAGAAAAACAATAATTCATCTTAAAACTGGTACACATTATATACTAGAAAAAATTATCTGTCAATTTTATTACTAATGTAAATAGCATTCTATTTATGTAGTCATTGATAAATACAATTAATAGTGAATGCCCTGTTTACCTCCTCACCGTTATTGAGGGGAGCAAAATAATCTCATTATTTGAAGGGGACACACTAGTCCCTTACTTAACTCAGTTCTTTAATTTATCTAAAATGTATACATATACTATTAACTGATTGAGTTGACTTTGTTAAATTGATCTTAATATAAAACAACGTCATTTTGATACACTTGTGCACTTGTTTCTATGTTTCTATTTCTTTGCAATCCTAATGTCTTTGTTGTCCACACTACTTCATTTTCTATGCTAGAGTCAAATTTTGGATTAGGGTTATAGTAAAATTATATTATTTTATGTTAGGGTAGTGTTAATGAAGTTAACTTGGCGAGTTAATTATCCACATGTGCATTTTTGACAAGCCTAAAATGTTGACTTAATTTAGGGACTAATGTGTCCCCTTTTTTATATGATGAAGAGCTAATGTATTCACTTTATATGGTGAGAGATTATTTTGTTTCCTCAAAAATAATGAGAGGAAAAACACGATTCACTTTACAATTAACTTATATAATATATTAGTAAAAAAATAAAAAATAAAAAGATTGTCATTATCTTGATATTTGAAGCTTACATGTACTTTAAAATCATGAAATATCAAACAATTTGATAATTA
This sequence comes from Nissolia schottii, assembly GCA_003254905.1. Classification (NCBI taxonomy): domain Eukaryota; kingdom Viridiplantae; phylum Streptophyta; class Magnoliopsida; order Fabales; family Fabaceae; genus Nissolia; species Nissolia schottii. Next base: position 122,041 of record QANU01084250.1, on the reverse strand, counting down.
TTCTGAAAAAAAAAGCATTATTTTTACTAAATGTTTTTACAAATTTTCTTACATGCCAAGTGGACCAAGTATACTTTTTTTTTTTTTTTTTTAAGATTCTTAGACATTTATTGGATTTTTTTTTTAC